>JAOUQT010310626.1:0-25971 GCA_025769995.1 Xyliphius kryptos | reverse complement strand
AGTTTTTACTTGTGAAAGTTTACGTGTATAAATTTGTGTGTGAGTTTATGTGTGAAAGTTTACTTGTGTATAAGTTTGTGTGTGATTTTATACGTGTGAAAGTTTACTTGCGTATAAGTTTGTGTGTGAGTTTATACGTGTGAAAGTTTACTTGCGTATAAGATTGTGTGTTTATACGTGTGAAAGTTTACTTGCGTATAAGTTTGTGTGTGAGTTTATACGTGTGGAAGTTTACTTGCGTATAAGTTTGTGTGTGAGTTTATACATGTGAAAGTTTACTTGCGTATAAGTTTGTGTGTGAGTTTATACGTGTGAAAGTTTACTTGCGTATAAGTTTGTGTGTGAGTTTATACGTGTGAAAGTTTACTTGTGTATAAGTTTGGGTGTGTTAAAGTTTGTGTAGCTTGTGTGTGAGTTTATACTTGTGAAAGTTTACTTGTGTATAAGTCTGTGTGTAAGTTTATATGTCTGAAAGTTTACTTGTGTATAAGTTTGTGTGTGAGTTTTTACTTGTGAAAGTTTACGTGTATAAATTTGTGTGTGAGTTTATGTGTGAAAGTTTACTTGTGTATAAGTTTACTTGCGTATAAGTTTGTGTGAGTTTATACATGTGAAAGTTTACTTGTGTATAAGTTTGTGTGAGTTTATACGTGTGAAAGTTTACTTGTGTATAAGTTTGTGTGTAAGTTAATATGTGTGAAAGTTTACTTGTGTATAAGTTTGTGAGTTTATACGTTTGAAAGTTTACGTGTGTATAAGTTTGCGTGTGAGTTTATACGTGTGAAAGTTTACGTGTGTGTGTTTATACGTGTGAAAGTTTACTTGTGTATAAGTCTGTGTGTGAGTTTATACGTGTGAAGGTTTACTTGTGTATAAGTCTGTGTGTGAGTTTATACGTCTGAAAGTTTATTTGCGTACAAGTTTGTGTGTTAAGCTTGTGTGTAAGTTTATACGTGTAAACATTTACTTGTGTGTATGTGTGAGTTTATACTTGTTAGTTTGTATGTGTAAAACTTTGTGTGCGTTAAGTTTGTGTGTAAGTTTATACGTGTAAACATTTACTTGTGTGTATGTGTGAGAGTTTATACTTGTTAAGAGTTTGTATGTGTAAAACTGTGTGTGTAAGTTTGTAAGTGTGAAAGTTTGCATGCGTAAAACTTTACCTGTGTGTAATTCTGTGTGTGTTAAAAAAGTTTGTGTGTGAGTTAAAATGTGTAAAAGTGTCTAAAAGTTTGTGTGTGAGTTTATACATGTGAGAGTTTAAGTGTAAAACTGTGTGTGTTGTGTACAAGTTTGCGTGAAAATTTACTTGTGTATAAGTTTGTGTGTGTTAGTTTGTGAGTTTAAACATGTGAAAGTTTATAAACTTTTGTCTGTTAAGCTGTGTGTGTGTGAAAGTTTGTGTGAATTTTTTTGTATATGAAAATATTTGCGTCTGCAGCCTTGTATATGTGAAAGTTTGTGTGTGAATATTTGTGTGTAAAACTTTGCATACGTAAAAGTTAGTGTGTGAGAACATTTGTGTGCTTGAAAGTTTAGTTTGCATGGCTTGAGGTTTGTGTGTGATAGTGTGTATGCAAAAATATACGTGTGAAACTTTGTGTAAGTGAAAGTTTATAGGTGTGAATGCAAATTTTAATGTGTAAATGTTTTGTGTGAATAAAAGTTTATTATTTGTGTGTAAGATTGGCGTGCGTGAAAGTGTGTGTGCGTGAAATTTTGGTTTGCAGGCATAAAGGTTTGTGTGTGTAAAAGTTTGTATTTATACGTGTGAAATTTTGTATATGTGAAATATTACTGTATTTGTAACTTTTTGTAAATGTAAAAAAATTGTGAATCTAACAGGTTGTGTAACTAAAAGTTTATGTGAGAAAGACACATTTCTCTTACCTGAACTTATTTGTGAAATCTTAAATGATCTTCTGCAATAATTTGTAGGAGCGTTCTTCAAACCACCCTCAGCTTTTTCTGAACACAATTGATCTGAAGTTCTAAGTGACGTTCCTTGTTTTATCGTTATGATAACCACCACTCTCAACGTTCCAGAGTTGTTTGGAATGTTCCATTATATACGCTGACAGTGCAGAATTTTTAAAAGATTTAAAATAGTGTTTTTTGGTTTAGACAAATTTCACTTTACTTATAAAAAATATGATGAGCAAAAAATGTAAAGAGAGAATTCAGTCAAATAAGAAATTAAGTCATTAGTCTATTAATCCTTCTTCTTTTGGCTTTTACCCTTTATGAATTACAAAAAATTAAATATAATTCTGGCTTATTCACATAACATGATTGTTTTCTATATTAAAACAACGCAAAAGTTTGTACATACAAAAGTTTGATTGTGTGAAAGTTTGTATGTATAAATGTTTCCGTTTATAAAAGCGTTTAGTATGTACAAATGTGTGTTTGTAATAGAAACGTGATGTTTTTCTGAGTTCTGTAAGTTTACAGTAAAGGTCATGAATTATGTATGAATAAAAAACATGAAACCAAGTGAAAAAAAATCCTTTAATGTTCTCACTCTTTGGTTTTACATTTAATCACAATGACAAACATCAGGTTTAAGATGAACATATAACTCAGTTTTATAAATTAAGCATTTAATCAATCAAGAACATGATATGACGCACACGTTCACAGCGGAAGGTTTATTTCAGATAAACTTTAAAATCAGTGTGTGTGTGAGAGTTTGGTCAGAAATCTTTTATAACGTGTTGAATTTTCCATCGCTGCCCAGTGCATCTCTGTACAACCAGTGTGTTATCGTGTACTTCCACACAGCGCTTCGTCTTTCTGTTGCGTAGTTCACCACCCTGTCAGCAAACACAAACATGTTAAAGCTTCATATATATATATATATATATATATATATATATATAAAAAACATAAAACCCCTTTTTAACGAACTTTTACAGCATCTTGACTTAACTCCGCTTTCTACAGAACCTGTACCATGTTTAAGTTTAACTGAATAAAGGTCATTAAACACTGCAGATAAACATAAAACTGAATATTCAAAAGGTGTGTTTGCTAAGAAATACATTTTCAGTTTACTTATTTAAAGGAGACAAGAGCTTAACACGAAACAAATGTTACTGATTAGAGGTCAGACAGACAGCAAACTGAAATGCAAAGACAAACCGTCAGAACGCTGAAACAAATTAAAGTTGAGCTGGAATTACATCATAATAGAAGTCTGAGTTTTTAAAGTGTCAGATTTTCTAACAGGGGAATAAAGGAAAATTTAAAGGTGGGGGAACTTGTAAGAGACACTTGCACCCCGTTACACTTCTATATTTTAGGTACTTTAAAAAAAACTGCATTAATTAAACAGCTTTTAATTACATTAATGTTAAGTCATAGGCAGTGTTCAACACACACACAAAATATATCTCCAAGACTGCACCTGTGTAAAATCCCACTGCACACCCATCTGCTTCATCCTCATATCTTTACATTTATAGAGCCCGGGAGTTTGACCCGATCCAGAATCCACCAGACACCGGTTGTCATTGTATGTATGAGATTTGATCCCACCGACATTCAGCTCCCCGCTCTCCCGATAAAATACATGCTGGAAAAAAATGAAAACCGTTATTTCAGTTAGTTTATGACCGATGGAGAGGTTGAATTGATTTAACAGGGGTCTTGGTTTTTCACCTGAGGGGAATAAAAGTGGCATGTGTATGCTATAGGGACGTGACCGGAAACCGGACCCTGGTCGAGGCAGTACTGTGTATCCAGATTTCTCATCTGCAAAGCAGACGAGCAAGTATTCAAAAGAAAGAAAACTGAGTTAGATTTTGAGATGTCCAACTGTTTAATTATTATAAAACCCACTAAGTAAAAATGTGAGGATATAAAGACCTACCTCGCCGTAGGCAACCACGTCACTGAAGTTGGCTAGTTTGGGATAAACGTTCTCCAGATACCACTTAAAGGGTTTACACCCAAGTTTCTCTCGGAGTTTCTTTCTCTCTGATGTATCGCCGATATCAATGCCATGATCCTGAACAGAACACCACTCTTCTTCAAAAGCCATTCATTAAAATTATTCTTACACACAAATATCAGCTGATCACCACAACTGCGAACTGAACATCTTATTTCATGAGCATCCATAAGTATAATCATGTACTTACATATTTGACAGTGTTTAAGGGAATTCTTGAGCTAAAGGTTGCTGGAAAAATAAATCTCTGTTGGATTCATACAAGTGCTATTAAAATATAAATAATACATTTAAAAGCTGTGGATTCTAAAGCTGAAACATCTAAAAGTTCATAATACTGCACCTAATGAATTCTCAGTTGATTAATCACAGCACTTTAAAAGTGATTTTAAAAGTTGAAACACTGCGGCAAATTCAGAAGTTCATTCATTTCACAACGAGCCTTTGCACTTAATACACTCACTTTCAGAGGGATGTTCCACGCGATGTTAACAGCATGTTTAAACTCATCCATCCAGATGTCAGCCACCCTCAGTGCGTTTCTCTTCATGGGCAGACTCAGGTCTGTTGCGTACGGCTTGTGCGCTCTCTCGATGTGGGCGATTTTGGCGCACGGCACGATCTCGATGCTTCCTCCACAAGTCCAGACCTGAACATGAATCCAAATCAGAACATCTGCAGACACTTAGAACA
Source organism: Xyliphius kryptos (assembly GCA_025769995.1). Taxonomy (NCBI): domain Eukaryota; kingdom Metazoa; phylum Chordata; class Actinopteri; order Siluriformes; family Aspredinidae; genus Xyliphius; species Xyliphius kryptos. The sequence continues at coordinate 21,323 of JAOUQT010310626.1, read as the reverse complement.
TCCCACTGCGAACTGATCTCCCCTTTGCAGCTAGAACAGCTTCCACTCTGTTGGAAGGACTTTCTACAATATTTTGAAGTGCGTGTTTAATTTTTGTGAGTTTAGGTGGTCTAGAGGGTCTGACTCAATCTATTGAGAGGTGTTTAGTACTTTGGTTTATACATTATACTAGTGGAATACCCATGCTGCACTACGGCAGATAACTTAATAATGTGAAAGTAGAAACACTGAGTGAAAGATGGCTTTGAAGTTTATATATATGAAATAAAAGTATTATTGTATTATTACAGAGTGGGGTTTGTGGCAATTAAAATATTCAGGAAGACCCCAATCCAGCCGAGGTGTTGCGTTCGATGGCGATAGCAAACAATCAAATGTAGGAAAGCTAGAACCCGGTGCCAAGTTTCAGATCTGTAGGTACTTGGGAAGACCCCAATGTAACCTTGGCAGGGTCTTGCGTTCGATGATGAATTGAATGTAGGAAGAACTTAGTTTTTCCAAGGCCATGATGGGAAATCACAGCCTTGTAGGTACTCAGGAAGAGAGAGGATTAGTGAGGAGTCAGTCAGTGAGGGCTTTGGAGTTTATACTGTAGGTTTAGATTATTAGTATTAACACAGAAGACCGACTTTACTCTGATCCCAAGTTCCACATTTTCTCCCCCATAAACTTCCATTCCTCCATCCAGACTGCCAATCTCTCCCAAAAAAGCCCGGTCTGCAACCAGAATCCCCATAACAGACGGAGACCTATAAACAAAAACATTCATATAACAGTACAACAAAAAAATAACAAGAATAAAAACATAAAAATGTATAAAACCACACAAAACAGGTAACAGATGACATGGTGGTGCTGTGTGTGTGTGTTGTGCTGCTACAACTGGATCAGACACAGCAGTGCTGCTGGAGTTCAAACCTGCTCTGTGGAGCTCTGTGTGTATTATTTTAGACAAAATGATAAAAACATTTATGTGGATAAATCAGTAACGCTGAATGTAGGGTTTGGGATTACGGGTGAGGACTGTTCAGTGATTGTAATCGAACTTACTTTCCAGGACTTGAAGCATCTTGGAGGCTGTACCATTCAGGGGAGAAGGACTCGTACATACACCACAGAGCCCAGTCAAAGGCATGAGCATACGCTTCATAATGCACAACTTTAAAGTCGTAAAAATTGATTCGGTCAAACACCGGAGAGACTACGACTGTTCGATCGGCCTGGATCCGGGCCAGCAGCGGCTCAGCCCTGTTCAAATAATCACAGAAACACGAATACACAACATTAAGAATCAACAACAAGAGAACACAGAAGTGATCTTACTCTCAGATCACAAACACACATATTACCTACTACCACACTTTATGTAAATACTGTTATATATGATACTTCTGGTTAGATTTCATTGGCCCTGAACTTGTTCTCTGCACAGTGACAATCCAGTTAAATCTAATCTAATCTAATTTTCTAAAAAAGCCAGCTTTCTTCCTGTGCATCGTGTAATATGTACAGACAAGCAGTTGTATCCAGAAAATCATGTAGCTCATCATTCAGAATTATTTAATTAAAAATAGCCATTATAGCACCCCCTAAAGACCAAAGTGCACCAAATTTGATCTGCCTCCTCCAGCAATGATGAATGATTTTGTTTGAAGTTGTAAAACTTTTTAGTAAAGTGTTTTTGAGTTAAAGATTTTTTTTGATAAAGAATGAATAAATAAAACATTTGATGTATGGATTATTAATTTGTATGCAGCAGTCTGACGGAATGGAAAAGTCCAACAGAGGTAATACATCTTTGTGTGTGAACTTAAATAATTATGAACAACATCATAGTTTAATTACTTCCGCTTTTTTTGGCTACCCAAAGCACACTCTGCTGAATTTTTTAAACACCAAACACATGAAGTCGACTGAAGTCAGGAAGGAAGGATAGCTTGCTAAAGTAAGTTTTTTAAATTATGCTAAGTGTGTGTAGCTTATGGATCCACATTTAAAAGTTTTTTTGTTTAAAGTTCATGAAAAATGTGTTTGGTCTGCAGAAAATCTTTAAAAGCCCAAATGCATTTTGCTGCACCATAAAGTCAGCAATCGATGTGAATTTTGTTATCGGAGAAGATACACACCAGCTGCACCTCCAAGTTTCGAAGGGACTCAACATTAAGGGCAGTATTTGGAAGATGGTTCCACCATTGAGCGCTGGAGAACGATACGGAGTGAGAATTAGTGCCACGGTGAAGTTGAATCACCAGGCGACATTCATCACTGGAGCGCAGTAAACGAGTCAGGGAGTATTTTGGATAGATGGACTGACTGGTACTGGCACACTCCAAGTCTGGGGTCTGTAGGACGTAGTGTTGGCTGCCCAACACATTTTACTCAAGAAAAATCATAACAAAAAAAAAAAACCAATAGGTTTTCAAGCACTTGGTTCTTGAACCCCTAACAATAATAATAATAATAAACAATATTATTTATTTATTTGATGGTTAATGCCATTTAGAGATATGCATAATTTAATGGCAATTTCTGTTTTATATTTTAATCTTTTTGTTTTATAGTTAAATTTTAATAATTGCGAGGTAAGTTGGGACTTTTCTTTTATGATTTTAGGGGGGCTTAGTGGTTAGCACATTCGCCTCTCAGCACTGGGGATTTCCTGTTCGAATTGAAAAAATATCTGTTTTAGATTATGGTGTGGTCGCTTTATCGTTTTATAATATGAACTTAAGAATGTTTGTGACACGTAATGTAATCAGCAAAGACATATTTGTTTAAGCCCATTTTCTGTGTCTACCCCGTATGCAGAACTTATTTGTCCAAGTTAATAGATGAGCCAGATAAAACTGCTTCATAGCGTTTACATATAAGATCTAGTTCCTTCTAAAGAAATATAGATTTGATCTTGCAGCAAATAATGACAGCAGGGGCGTTTCTCCTCCATTTAATAGAAAACATTTCTTACCATGAAGTTCAGGACTGAATGTCTGTACAGTTTTCAGAATGTAATTTCTGATTATTGTTAATATACAATCATGAATATATTGGTATTAAAAAAAAAAAAAACATTTTTTTTTTTTTTTAATGAATAGTTTACACAGACGTATAGAACACAAAAAAACCTCTTCCTAATGTCTGTCACTCACCTTGTTATAGATTTAAATTCAACACAAACACTCTGATGTTTAGGTAGATAAAAAAAATATCATTCTTACTGATCATCACACAAGTTTACATTTGGGGGAAGGTAAACAACCATGTGTAATTTGTAGATGTTCCCATACTCAGATTGTCAAATATGCTGTGGGTATGAACACCTGCAACCAACTTTACCACCTAAGTTTACCTGCTAATCAAACACAATCATGATATCCTGATGGAATTATGAATAGAAGACCATTCAAACCAGACAGAGCAGCAGAAATATAGGATTTATTATGCGTTAAATTAAAGTGGACTCTTATTTCTACTTCATTTTTTCATTGTTCAGAATTTCAGCCTATCCCAGCTTAACTATTGTAAAGCTTGTCTTCCAGCTGCCACAATCAGACCTCTACAGCTGATTCAGAACTCTGCAGCCCGACTCGTGTTCAACCAACCAAAGTGAACTCATGTCCCTCCATTCCTTCTCTCTCTCCATTGGCTTCCTCTATCTGCTGCATTCATTACAAGGTACTGACTGACCTACAGAACAATCTCTGGATCTGTCCCCTCTTACCTTCAGTCCATCTTTACAAAATACTCTCCGACTCGTTCACTGCCCTCTAGTGATGAATGTCGCCCGGTGATTCAACCTCACCTTGGCACTAATTCTCACTCCGTATCTTCTAAACGCTGCCCGTAATGTTGAGTCCCTTTGCATTTTTAATGAACAACTTAAAACACATCTCTTCCATAAACTCCTGACTTGTGTCGTTCTCTTATTTGTAAGTCGTTTTGGATAAGAGCTTCTGCTAAATGACTCAATGTAAATGTAATGCAAATACATCAGAGATGCACCACTTGAACACCAACACATTAAGTTTTTTTAAAAATACTCTTCACAAAACATTTATGGGTAGGCTTTTTTTTTTTACATCAAGAGAAATCTCAGGAACATGTTTTAAGTGGATGTTTCTCCAACCACCCACGGTAGCTAAAACGATCAACTATCAACAACCGGAGGGAAAAACATTGCAACATTAAAAAAAAAACCCTCTGCAAAATGTCTTTACTCACCACTTCACATTGACTTCTATGTGTGCATCCAGTATGGCTACCACGTCTGCAGTGGCTGCAGCCCATCCAGAGATGCGTGCTTGTGCCAGACCCAACTGCCGATCATGTCTGACCCTAATGATTTTCAGCTGAGGTTTCTGTTTCTTAATGGAATCGATGTAGAAATCGAAATCCTCATTCAGATCCTCTGTACGGAGGGAAAAGTTGTGCGAAATTGAGATCCAGTCCCTCTATCGCTTGCTATTCAAAAAACAAACAGGTTGTCCTGTTCTTTTTGTAGAGGGTTATGATCTTGAGTGACTCACCGTTGGTGCTGTGATCGTCCACCAGGATGATTTCTTTGAGCAGGTGGTCGGGCGTTCTGTCGATGATGCTGCGTATGGCTCTCTTTAAGATTGAGAGAGCTTCATTCAGGTAGATCAGAACCACACTGAGTGAGGGCAACTTCTCTGGATACACCTTAGTAGCACACCTGAGCAATGAGAACATCATGTGTAATACAGCGTAACTCCAGAGAGCTGAGGACGCCAAGGAGGTCACATAGCTCAACTATAAAAATAAACCACAGAGTATTAATACTGCCTCAGTCATCGTTTGGTGAATTTTGTAGTAAAGTGGGGCAAATTAGTCCAGGGTCGACTCTCAAGTGACACATTTAGACTGCCTCCAGCCTCACATCTCAAACTAACCGATCACTTTACCAAAACCAATCATTTATTGCGATAATAAAAAGTACAAAATGGTCACCTAGGTGGGCGAGTGTCTGGCAGAGGTCGATCCAGTGGAAGACGGTCACTCAGGTAGGCGTTGTAGCCGTATTTATTGTAGTTGGCCTGAGCATCACGTTGCTCCTTATGGGAAAGATTTCTTCCCCACGAGCTAAACAAAGGAGACTCTGGGAAGAGCAGCGACTGGACGGCATGGATCTCCATTCTCTTCACCTCTCCTTTAGTCTTTTGGATTTCTTCCAGCATCTTTTGCATTTCACTTTGCTTCTGTGAAATATTTAGCAGAATACGGTCTGCAAAAAAACAAAAATGTTATTAAAATATAAAAGACAAAGTGCTGGAGATTCCCGGTTCAAATCCTGATCTGGGTGGAGTTTCCATGTCCTCCCCGTGCCTACGTGGGTTTTCTCCGGTTTCACCACTTTCCTTTCACAGTCCAAAAACATGGATTCAAGGTAAAGTGAATGCTCTAATTTGCCCCATATGCAATCCCTTTGCCTCCCTTGAACTTTTCAACCTTTTGTCACATTTCAGGTTTTAAACATATTGTCTTGTGTTACTGAATAAGAGATCAGATGAGCTGACACACGATGTGATTGTTGGAAGATGGAAAGTCGACTGTTAACAAGTGCAAACAAGAAACTCGCACACAAATAAATAATTATGATGATGTCCAACATCAAAAATGATTCATAATAAATAGTGGACATAAGGTGTCTGAAATACATAAACTCTGTATTGGCAAAAAAATAAAAAGATGATGCACTTTCCTGCAGACACTTATCATGCTCAGGATCTGATCATCAATGCTGTGTTGCATCCTGTTCCAGAGAAGATGATAAAGTGCACAAACATTAGGGAGTGGTAGCTCAGTGGTTAGGGTGTTAGACTATAAATCAGAAGGTTGGGGGTTCAAATCCCAGGTCCACTGAAGTTACCAATGTGGGTTCTTGAGCAAGACCCTTAACCCTCATTGCTCCAGGGTCCTGTTTCAACCCTGTGTTCTGACCCCAACCAAGTTGGGATATATGTAAGTCGCTACATGTAAGTCGCATCTGCTAAATAACTAAAAAAACAACAACATTAAAATAGATATAAAAACAGCTGATGGTTCTGTAACGTCACATTTCTGCAACTTTTAGCTTCATAGCTTTAGAGTCTTAAAAGTGACTGATAAACAAAACTCATCAAATTCAATCATCTGCATCGTCTTTATTAAGATTTATTAAGGCCACATTATGTTCATGAGACAAACCACTGACCGTTAAAAATGTTTTTTCTTAAAATCCTCTTCTTTAAAATTCAGCACTGGATTTATTTAGTTTTATTTCTACAATATTTAATATTAGATGGTTAATCATTGAAAATATTCTCTACCGTTTGCAAGTAATATATATATAAAAAAGGTCCAACTTACACAGATCTCCATTCGGCTGTTCTGTGCTCAGTCTTTTCTCAGAGGAAGTCGTTTCATTCGTCTCGTTATTTAACAATCCCCATTTTTTTACATAGAGGATGAATAAAAGAGCAAAGGCGGCACAGGAAACACGGGTAACCCAGGAGGTCCTCACAAGTCTCATCCTTGGCACTGTGGAGCTCCACTATGCTCTCTGCTTGTTGATTCTGTCTCCATCAGCACGGGTCATTGTATTTGCACATAGTAAAATTACAATAGGGTGTCACAGTGGAGCAGAGGTATGCAATATTAGATCCTGGATTGTGTTTTTTGGGCAGGGCTGATACGCTTAAACTGATATGGTTCTATCAGAATGGAGTTTGCTCCTTACAAGTTGTGGAGAAACAGATGTGTATCTAATAATGTGGTTGGTGATTAGGGGGCGGCACGGTGGCTTAGTGGTTAGGACCTTCAGCGCTGGGGGTTCCCGGTTTGAATCCCAACCTGGATGGAGTTTTCATGTTCTCCCCGTGTCTGTGTGGGTTTTCTCCAGCTTCTCCAGGTTCCTTCCACAGTCCAAAATCATAGATTCCAGGTAAACTGAATGATAGTCACACTCAGAGTTCCTGAGGAAGAGGAGTTCTCCACTAAGTGCAGATCTGTTTCAGAAACAATTAAAGACCAGTTCTGTCTTCTATTTAAACTACTTCTTGCTTTTAGATCACATGACCTCAGTTGCCTGCTCCCGCACACATGTTGGATCAGGACACAATTTCCATATTTGATTAGTCGGAACTTAAATCCGTCTGCAAATAAAAATCAGACGGATTTTTAAATTACAGCAATGCAGACAAACAATAAGATAAAATTACTTTGTTTACACCTTTAATAATAATATGCTCTCCAGAATGTTCTTATGTCAAAGTTCTTAACATAAATATGTATCTTAACTAGATAACTGATCGTTTCTTCTGCAGATTTTTTTCTTAAGTCAACTAAATTTTCTTTATATAGTACCTTAAAAACTACATCTTTGTTTGCCTGTTGCCTCATTATGTTTAAATGCAAATCACCATGCCCTCCCTCACACAGTCAATGGGTACAGGATACAATCCATCTATTATCTTCTGCTTATTCCACTATGAGAGGGTCGCGGTGGTGTTCCCCATGCCCATCAAGGGGAAAACGTCTCAGGCGCTGGGCAGATACACCCAGGACAGGGCGCCAATCCAATCGCTGGACGGACACACACACACACACACACACACACACACACACACACACAACAGGGCAATTTAGAGCATTGCAGACACGGGGAGACCACCCAGATCAGGACTCGAACCAGGAATCCCCAGCGCTGAGCGGCTAACCACTAAGCCAAATGCATTCAATGTCTGTTTTAAAACTGGAAAAGCTGAAATATTTAATCAGCAGATCGGTTCAGAGGTTTTACAACATGTGACACCCATTTCTAGACGATAACAACCTACAATTCCCCACCAAAGATACTGAAGAACACCTGGGTGTGGAGTAACTGACAGTCTTTGTATTTCTCATTCATACATTATTAAAATGTACTTATTTTAAGGTGTTTTATTATATATATATATATATATTTATTTTATTTATTTATTTATTTTTCTCCATTATTGTCATGATATGGCATCACTTATGATCATTTACATAATATAAGAACAACAAGAAAGGACACAACAAAGTGCTGTACACTCTTGATTATAAAACAAGAAACAATATACTGATGAAACAACAAACCAGTAAAACCAATAAAATAAAACCATAAAAACCAAAAGAACAAAGTTAAATCATGTTGATTTAAAAGCCAAAGAATAAAAGCAGGTTTAAGGTCCATTTAGACACTAAACTTTTTCTATTTCATAGATTTGCTCAAGATTTTGATATGGCATTATACTACCTTGAGTACTTTTTTGTTTCTTGTCCTGGGCTGCATTTTTTTTAGAACTTCCCACCCTGTTGGCATGATCTGCATTAAACTAATAAAGAGGTTCTGCAAACAAAAGCATCTGAGACGTTGTTCTGATTAATCTGACACACATTAATTTAGGTTTCAGTTACAGCAACTGAAATGTAAGTGTAAATATAAATAAAGAGCAGTATGTCTTTTATAAGGGCGGCATGGTGGCTTAATGGTTAGCATGTGCTCCTCTCAGTGCAGGTTTCCATGTTTTCCCCAAGTTCCTGGTTTTCTCCCACAGTCCAAAAACATGGATTCAAGGTAAACTGAATGCCCTGAATTGCCCCTATAAGTCTCTGTGTGTGTGTGTGTGTGTTCCCGGTAATAGATTGGCACCCTGTCCTGGGTGTATTTGCCCTGTGACCCTAGAACAGAAATAACAGAAGATATTAAAGAAATACCAGTTTTGATTAAACAGAACTACGAAACACAAAGGTAACACTAACCAGAGCAGAGGACTGAAGCTGCACAACTGCCACCATTTGTGATGCAACATCCTGATTGTGAGTTGGTCAGACCGCAGCATGTTTATTAATCAGTGTTAGGCTGATTAATCACTAATCAGACTCCTCATTAGAGTCACTAATTAAGGTACAGCAGTAATTGATGTGAATGAAATTCAGGTGCAATGTGGTTCCACTGCTGGTTAAAAGCTCTCTCTCAGGACTGAGCTGGGAACCTGTCAGTATGGGGATCGTACCAGTGTTGCTTTGGTGTGGCCTGATCCTGCTGTGGCCTGACCCAGGTTTGGATTCCTAAGCAAGTAAATGCACTCTTCATTTTAACACCATTATATTCATGCTTTCTAATTCATTTCTGTCCTGCAGCCCTCGGCTCTCCGTTGAGACCCAATTCAGACCAGATGGCGCAACACCATCTGCCGCAATTTTCAAACACCAAAGGTTTGCGTTCCTCTTGACTTTTAACACCTGTGCAATTTGTTAACATTTCAAGGCTTTTGATTGGTTTATTTAATATCTATAGCAAACTTGTTAAAATAACCTCTTTAACAGTACACAGCCTAATCTAGTGAAAGCCTAATGCATTTGAGTTGTAAGAAAAATGGACTTTGTAATCAGATTGTGGAGGAATTCATGTCATTGTTGGTTTCAACTTTATTTCTTTATTTTGATTTTAACTTTTTAAGTGATCACTTTGGTTGCTTTATATTACAATCTCTGGATAAATCCCTAATCTAAACAGTCTGGATAATGTGGCATGACTATATTAGTTTAATAGCTGAAGGTCATTAAATTCTTGCCTCTAAATTTGAATGCTGGTTTATAGAATCTGATTTCTGCTATGCAGAAATGGGAACTATTGGCTGAAGACTTCAGTTCTTTAAGAATATAGATCATTCTGACGTATGCAGACTAATGCCACTAAAGGTGTTTAACTTTTTTCACCAGGTGTATTTCAATCCCACACTGGTCCTCCTTTAAATGGACTTTCCACAGAATGCATCGAAGGAGTCTTGACAATGTTGTTGTCTTTGGGATTCCTGTCTGACCCCCTGATGGCACAAAAAGGTATAAATGTGTCCCAAATTCTGACACTTGCCATCTTAGTTTTGTTTTCTTTTTAAATAGAATTAAAAAATATGCATTTTTAAATAAATTGCAGTTCTAAAGGTTTACCACTTAGTTTTCAATATGAAACAAACTTCTTAGCTTCATTTAATGAGTATCTCCTCTTTCAGCTTATGAAGAAATTTTAGTCACGATGGCTTCAGATACAAATCCTTTCAAACAAGCAGTCAACTCAAAAAATGCTGTTGTGAACTGTATGGTAAGGAACTTTTCTTTAAAGATTGGTGGTTCTGGAACTTGGAATAAATCTACAAAGTCAGAAACCAATTCTGGAAATGCTGCCATAATGAAGGTGGATTCGTCAATCGCTTCACAGTTGAGTTCAGACAATCGCAATCTTACAGGAAACATTAATTCTACAACATTAACAAGAGTGGCTGGGTCAGAATCCTCCTCTGAAAATACTGCCAGTGATGTAACTAAAGCCTCAAGCAATTCTGCTGGAACAGTGGTAACTGGATCCTCCTCAAATGCTTCCAGTGTGGTAACTAAAGCATTAAGTAACACAGCTGGGTCCGCCTCTGAAAATGCTTCCAGTGAGGTAAATGAGGCTTCAAGTAATACTGCTGGAACGGTGGTAACTGGATCCTCCCCTGAAAATGCTTCCAGTGTGGTACCTAAAGCCTCAGATAATTCTGCTGGAACAGTGGTAACTGGGTCCTCCTCTGAAAATGCTTCCAGTGAGGTAACTAAAACCTCAAGTAATTCTGCTGGTGCACTGGTAACTGGATCCTCCTCTGAAAATGCTTCCAGTGTGGTAACTAAAGCCTCAAGTAACACTGCTGGGTCATCCTCAGAAAATGCTTCCAGTGTGGTAACTAAAGCCTCAAGTGGTTCTGCTGGAACACTGGTAACTGGAGCCTCGTCTGAAAATTCTTCCAGTGTGGTAACTAAAGCCTCAAGTAATCCCGCTGGTGCCCTGGTAACTGGATCCTCCTCTGAAAATGCTTCCGGTGTGGTAACTAAAGCCTCAAGTAATACTGCTGGAACAGTGGTAACTGGATCCCCTTCAAATGCTTCCAGTGAGGTTACTAAAGCCTTAAGCAATTCTGCTGGAACAGTGATAACTGGATCCTCCTCTGAAAATGCTTCCAGTGTTATAACTAAAGCCTCAAGTAACACTGCTGGGTCCTCCTCAGAAAATGCTTCCAGTGTGGTAACTAAAGCTTCAAGTAACACTGCTGGGTCCTCCTCAGAAAATGCTTCCAGTGAGGTAAAAGCTTCAGGTAATTCTGCTGGTGCACTGGTAACTGGGTCTTCCTCTGAAAATGCTTCCAGTGAGGTAACTAAAGCTTCCAATATCACTGCTAATGCTTCAACCATCTCCGCTGCATCAGGGACGACCTCTGGAAATGCTTCCAATGTTTGGGTAAATACAACTTCCGGTGGAACCGTTGTGTCAGGATCCACCTTTGAAAATGGTTCTGTAATGGTAAATGCTTCAACCTTGGGTGGTTCCACTGTCTCAGGATCCAGCTCTGGAAATGGAACTGTTAAGGTTACTGCTACTTCTTTAGGTGACATTGCATTGTTGGGCTCCAGCTCAGGAAACGGTTCTGTATTGGCAAATGCTACTACCTCTGGTGGTGCAACAGTGTCAGGTTTCAGCTCTGGGAATGTTTTTATAGTTGTGAATGCTACATCATCAAATGAGGCTACTGTGTCAGGATCCAGCGCAGGAAATGATTCTGTTATGAAGGTAACTGCTTCTACCGCAGGTGGCGCTACAGTGACGGGATCCAGCTCTGGAAATGGTGCCGTAATGGCAAATGCTTCTACCTCAGGTGGTGCTGCTCTGTCAGGATCCAGTAATGGAACTGGCTCTGTTATGAAGGTGACTGCTGCTTCTTTAGGTGGAGCTATTCTATCAGGATCCAGTTCTGGAAATGGTGCTGTTGTAGCAAATGCTTCCAACTCTGGAGCTGCTCTGTCAGGCTCCAGTTTGTTAAATGGTGCTGTAATGCTTAATGCCTCTTCCTCAGGTGGTGCAACTTTGTCAGGATCCAGTTCTGGAAACGCTGAGGTTGTGGCAAATGCATCCAACTCTGGTGGTGCAGTTCTGTCAGGCACCAGTTCTTTGAATGGTGCTGTAATGCTCAATGCCTCTTCCTCAGGTGGTGCAACTCTGTCAGGATCCAGCTCTGGAAATGGTACCATTGTGGCAAATGCATCTACCTTAGGTGACGTTGCCTTGTCAGGATCAAGTTCTGGAACTAGTTATGTAAAGGTCAATGCTTCAGCCTTAGGAGGTGCCACTCTCTCAGGATCCAGTTCTAAATATGGCTCCATACTGGCAAATGCATCCAACATGGGTGACGTTGCCCTGTCAGGATCTGGCTCTGGAAATGGTACAGTCAATGTAAATGCATCTACATCAGGTGGAGCAACTCTATTAGGATCTGGCACTGGAGGTAGTTCCATATTGGCAACTGCTTCAACCTCAGGTGACTCCTCTCTGTCAGGGTACAGCTCTGGATCTGGTTCCGTCAAGGTAATTGCTTCTACGTCGGATGGAGCTACGTTGTCAGGATCTAGCGCTGGAAATGGTTCGGTTATAAAGGTGACCTCTTCCTCAGATAACGTTGCTCTGTCAGGATCCAGCTCTGAAAGTGGTTCTATAATGGTAAATGCGTCTGCCTCAGCAACAAAGTTGGGTTCTGTGAATAATTTGGCTGTGGCTACCACTGCAAACCCAAAGGTTCTGTCCAGTTTCAGCCTTGGAAAGAATAACCTGTTCAACTTTATTACCTCATCAAATCTGCCAAGATTCAAGAGAACGGTTCCAAGTGCAGCTCTCTTACCTTCAAACTTAAAAGAACTGGCAGCCATGTCTGTAAAGGACAGTCCTGAAGATTATTCCACAAATTCTGCTTCTATGAAAGGTGAGTGTCTTCATTTGATCACCTTCACTACCAACAGCTGCTTAGAGAATGTTTTGAAATGGTTACTTGCACTAGTTACATAATCCTTTTTTTTTTTTTTTTTAAAGAATTTGATTTCCAGCTGCTTTTGCTTAACCAGTTTCTCCCCCTCCCTTTCTTTTAGGGTTACTGACGCCAAAACAGAAGTGAACTTGAGCTTCAACACTGATGCTAACGGTCAAACTTTCTGGTCAGCATGTCACAATCTTGCTCATGTTCAATAAAACTCCTTTAATTTACTAAATTGTCTGGTCCTTGTGTGGCAGACCAATGCTCAGTCTGCATGTTAACTAAAAGTTTAAGGATGAATGCTAAAATGCTTCTCTGTGGTTCTGCAAACAAATTTTATTTGTTTAAATTCAGAGGTACAGCAGTAAATAGTTTTAAAAATGGTTCTGTTGACTTGTGACCTAATGCACACTTGAATTGCCACAAGCTCTACCTGTTGCAGGATGTAATGGTCTCAAGTGCAAAAAAAATACATTAAAGGTTTTTTTTTTTTTTTTTTTTTAAGCTGCTAAAGTAATGTGCTACTGTATGGCTTAATGTTGGCCGTTCTACTACAGTTCCTTAACTGACAGGTTCTCAAACATTGAGTATCCATCACTTAGAGGTACACGTTAATCTGTACGTAACTAGCATCAAAACGTATTGACCAACATTTTAAATAAATGCACTACTAACTGAATCGAGCCAATCAGGAAGGTTCTTAACCTTGATGTGTAAACCAGGCTTGAGGGCGTGTTTGTGGTTAAAATGCAACACAACTACTTGGCTATACAAAAGTGAAGTGACCCTGAAGTTCTAGCATTTAGCAATGTGGCTACGGGAAAGCAGTGACTGAGTAACTGTGGGACCTGGTCAGGAGTCTAAGATTTGAAGGGAAAAGTAAAGTACACAGTTAACAATTATTGAAAGTAAACTGGATCATGTCTGTAAAGCACAAAAATCTGAGAAAGCCACTGTGTTCAGTCAGTTATGTTCATTTTTATAAGTCAATACATTTATGGGGCAGTCACTTTGACACATCACACATTGCTACCAAAGATTACTGTATAGCCTTAAAGGCTAAGCGTCACCTAGTGGAGCACCATGAATTTTCAAATGACTTTAGCTTTTGAAATGTAAACATGAATTTTTCTTTTTTAAACTAGAAGCAGAAGAGTCCACCAGAGGGCAGAAAAGCACATCTGAGCCTGTCATGAGAACTGTGAATTCTGACAGGTAGAAAGCAGGCTCTTAAACACCGTTCAGTAACTTCTTTACATGTCCATATTGAAAAGCGTGGCGGCATTTCTACACCAGAGGAACAGAGAAAGCCATGAGACAGGAGCGGGATTGTTGGTGTGTTCCATTGGCCGAACGGCGGTAGTTTGAGGGTTAATAGATTCTAACACACGCTGGAACGTAACTCCTGCTGTATTTATGTAATTTTATAAAAGTTGATGATTAGTCTTCAAGCCGGGTTGCACGGTGGATTAGTGGTTAGCACATTCTTCTCTCAGTGCTGGGATTCCCGGTTCGAATCCCAATCTGGGTGGCATTTCCATGTTCTTCTCGTGTCTGCGTGGGTTTCCTTTCACAGTCCAAAAAAATGGGAATTTAAGGTAAATTGGCTGCTCTAATTTGCCCTTATAGTCTGTGTATGTGCCTAATGAATAGCCTTTACTCCAAGTTCACATAAATCGTAAAGTCTGTAATTTTATGGCATTGAAGGGATTTGTCTTATTTCCCAAAGTGCATCATTAAAACCATTTTCTTCAGTCTGTTTTTAATTTTTTCCTGCAAATATCAGGAGTTGAACATATTGAGTGCAATATCGAAATTCTGGATTTCAATAGCAGCAGACGGTCGACGTCTGGACGAGGACGTTAAAACTCTTCCACAACGTTCTGTATCGTCCAGCGTTGCGAACTGCAGGGCTGAATAACAAGTTCATACCAAGATACCGCTGAAAGCACAATTTCAATGCACCTGCCCGTGTCTTTGTTTCTTATTTCATGACCCTGTGAATACAGCGGGACGGTGAGGTATTTAGACATTACACAAAAATAATATACAAATCCAGAAACATCTCAAACCTGTTTGAAGTCCCAGTGAATGTGGAAATGACGGTCCTGGGCAACTTTGCAATCGTACAAGCCGGGTTTGTTTCCCCGACCCAGATCCACCAGGCAGTGGTTACTGTCGTATTTATGAGATTTTATTCCTCCAATATAAATTTCTCCACTCTTCATATAATAACAGAGCTGCGTGTAAAAAATGAGGGGGAAACGATCTGATGTTAACGTCGTAATGATTTGGACTGATTTACCAGCCTGGCACATCTTTATAATAAATAGCGGGACACCAACCTGTGGTTCGAAGTAATGGCATTCATAAAGTATAGGAACACTGCCAGAAACTGGACCCTGATCAACACAGTGAGTTCTTGATAACTGATTCTGTATCTATCACAAAAAAAAATAATAAAACACCTCCATATTTTAATATACACTACAATATCGAGCAAAAAAGGCCCCAATTAACAGAATAGTAATGATGTTTTGGTCCCCGTCTGTCAAAAATGAGCAAACATGCATCATCTCAAACCTGAGTTATTATTTGCAGGTTACTGCCGGAAACTGTTGGTGGGGTGGGGTGGGGTGTAACTGGGGTTATTAAAAACAGGAAAAGCCACTAATAATAAGTAGTTTTTTTGACCCATTACTCTGTAATTAGTGAGTTTGTGCAGTCTGCTCGTTTACACACCAGACAAACATTTCAGATAATTAAATCCTTTCTGTTTAAAGTTTCTGGTTTATATCCGTATCTATTAAATGTAAATAAAAATTGCTTACTACACCGTAGCCCACCAGATCATCCCAAGGCTCTAAATCAGGATACACATTCTCCAAATACCATTTAAAGGGTTTGCATTGCAGTTTCTCTCTTAGTTTCTTCCTCTCGGTCACATTCCCAATATCAATTCCATGGTTCTGAAAAGACCGGAAGCATTTTGATTGAGTGGCTTTAACATTTAATCAGAGCAGAAATGATGAAAGGGGCTCTATAATGGAACACAGAAATGGCCTGGTTACCTTTAAAGGCAGATTCCAGCTAATAAGAACGTTTCTTTTATAGTCGTCCATCCAGAGTTCAGCCACCCGAAGTGCATTTCTTTGCATGGGCTTGGACAGATCCATGGCGTAGGGTTTATGTGCCCTTTCGATGTGGGCGACCTTTGAGCATGGGACGACCTCAACGCTTCCGCCGCACATCCAAACCTGAAGGAAGGAATAATCACAGGATCGGATCCACTTTGTAAACCAACAAAACTTAGATGCACCATCAACGTACTCGTAATCCCAGCTCGATGTTCTCTCCTCCATAAACCTCCATTCCGTCGTCCAAAAGGCCAATCTCTCCCAGAAAGATCCGATCAGCCACCAGGATGCCCATAACGGAGGGACTCCTGCCAACAACATAAATGTCTTAAACAAGTCGTCATTTCTAAAGGATGATGCTGATACATTTTCTTGCGATTGTGAGCATCTATAACTTTCCCAATTTTTTATCCTGGTTCCATTTTTTTCCTCGTATCAGTTTCAGCCCTGTAGGTGCTCAGGAAGACCCCAATGTGACGCTGGAGGGGTCTTACATTCGAAGACGATATCGATTGAACCATCAAACGTGGGAAAGCAAGTACCAGTTAGTTTTTCCAAGAACATGATGGGGAATCACGATGCCAAATTTGAGCCTTGTAGGTACACGGGAAGTGAGAGAATTAGTGATGAGTCAGTGAGGGTTTCTCCAGTTATAGGTATACAGTAGATGATGAATTAATAAGGTAGAAACTGACCAATGTTACCATGGTAACCCGTATTTAATGTAGTATATCATTTATCTGAGTTGTTCGCTTACTTTCCTGGTGCTGACGTGTCGCCGAGTTCATACCAGTCTTTTCGGAAAGACTCGTACTGGCACCAGAGCTGCCAGTTAAAAGCATGGGCTGCAGTGGGGTATGGAGTGACCTCCAGGGTGTCGAACTCCACCCGGTCGAACTCCGGCGACAGCACCGTCTTCCTGTCCTGCTGGATTCGAGCAAGCAGAGGTTCAGCCCTGAAACCCAAGAGCAAAGATAATCAGCAAAACGATGCTTTAACTAGAAATGAGACATTTAATGCATCCACGCCCTTACCACTGCTCATACACCTCGATGTGGGCATCCAATATGGCCACCACTTCCCCCGCAGCCGCCTCCCATCCCGAAATGCGCGCTTGTGTCAGACCCAGTCCCTGTTTGTGTCGCACTTTTTTAACGATTCCAGCAGATTGTCGATTCAGTTCTTCAATATATTCATCAAGTGTTTCCTTCAGATCATCTAAACAACACAAAGACATAGAACCACACTTCCATCCCTCTACATTATTCTGTACGTACGACTTTGAAAGACCGTAAGACGACCGGGACAGGCGTCAGTATGTGGAGACTAACCGTTGGTGCTGTGGTCGTCCACCAGGATGATTTCTTTGAGCAGGTGGGCGGGTGTTCTGTCGATGATGCTGCGTAAGGCTCGCTTTATGACAGACAGAGCTTCGTTCAGGTAGATCAGGATCACGGTGAGAGAGGGCAGTTGCTCTGGATAAACTTTACTAACACACCTGTACCACCGGAAAAAAAATCAGTCAGCCATATGGTAAAATTTTTTATTCTGGTAAATAAATGAGAGCCAGGGTTCGATTTAAGCAAACTGTAGGTCCCTAAGAACCCAACCCAACAGGTGTAATGCAAAGGATACTGTAAAGGTTTCGCACAAAATGACATAAATGCAGCATAAATTAAGTTCCTAACTTGTGATTAGACTTTTACCGCTCCAAATTCAAGGAATACGACTTAAAAGACTTCTGCCCCGGGGTCCTCTGAGTTTTTATATACGTCATACGCTGCAGTAATTCAGTGTACAGTGGCGCCCCCGTGCACAAATGACCCAAAGTCAAGTGAAGAACATTGATCAACTGGGATAGGAACGAGCTTTATTACAGACGGTATTAACCCTCAAACTGCCGCCGTTCGGCCGATGGACCTCGCCAAAAGTCCTGCTCCTGTCCCATAACTTTCTCCCTTTCCACAGCATATAAAGGCTGCACACATAAATGCCACTGAGCTGCCATAACCGCGTGCTTTTCCAACAATATGGACACGTAAAGACATTAAGGAGAGGTGTTTAAGAGCCCGCTTCCTACCTGTCAGAATTCCCAGTTCTGATGATGGACCCAGGTTGTGCTTGTGCAGGCTTTTCCTTCAATTTACTTGAACTTATTGATTTTAAAAGTAAACTTTTATTGAAATTTTATATTTCACGTTTCTATTTTAAAATTATGTTAAATCTCAAGGACGGTCCATTAGGTGGCGCTTAGCCTTTAAATCTTTTTTTACACAAATTGTACTTGTTTTTGTTCCTTCACATTTTTTCTGATAATTAACATGCTGTTAAGTGAGTGTAGGGTGGAGAAGGGGCACGGCCCAGTTAAATAAACACGCACAAAGAGGGCATGCTTTGTTTTGAGGAATTCTTTTTAAATGGATGTCGCTGTGTGCAGATATATTTCAGTTGCAGACATCAGCTGTCGGTAGATTATCGTAACCTGAACGTTAATTCCATCACGTCACGAGTGAGAGAGAGGATCCCAAAATCACTGCAAATAATGTGTATTATTAATGTAAACACTGTGATTCTTTCAATCCATATCATTTTTAAACTGCAAGTTTGTAAACTGCGAGTAGAGACATGAAGAGCATCTGACAGATGAGCCCGGGGCCCCATATACATTCCACACATAGCAACCATCGACTTCATATAAAAATTCAGGTTGGAGCAGTATGACAAGCTTTATAGATTGATTTATTTATGGATTCTGGCCTGAGATTCACTTTTTCCAGTGGACAGGTCAGTGTAATCTACCAGGATTCATCTATTTTTAAAAATATTTTAAAGTTTACACCGCTTTACACACAGCATGTTGATATTATTACAACACAAGGCAATCCAGTGAAAAACAAACACTATTACTCTGATGATCTGTACTGAATACCGTCAGCCAGGTGGGAGGAGTCTGAACAGCAGCAGGCTTTCAAATGATTACCAGTGAGGGAGGACCGATATCTGGACTTTATTATTTTCATGCGGGGAAAAGATTCACATGAGTAGGTTCATCCAAAAATCAAATATGTGACATTTTCTTATGTTTGGATCCTTCATCCAGCAAGTTCCAAAACTGCCCAGCAGAGGCGCTTGCCTTCATTTAAATGTCAGTGTGCAGGACTAAAATGCACTTTATCAAAGCAGATATGACATCTGTATGCAGCATGAGATCTGACTCCTCCCCTTCAGCGTCTCTGCCGAGGCCCCGTCCGAATAGAAAACGCTATTTTTGTCCCACATCCATCCCTCCACTCATCATTAAAGTTTAACAATAGATCCTGTTGAGGAAACCATTTGTTTATTTCCAACCACATGACGTAGTTGGCTGTGTTGCGCCACCATCGGCTGTTACATTCTGTTATTATCATCTGTTTATTATTAATAATATTATTATTATTATTTTAGCACAAAGGGCTTGAGACTTTATAGCCTTTTTCTTATTATTATTTTTTTTTCCTTGGGTAAAACGCATTGAGGCGGTACGGTGGCTTAGTGGTTAGCACGTTCTCCTCTCAGCATCAGGGATTCCCCGTTCGAATCCCAATCTGGGTGGAGTTTCCATGTCCTCCCTGAGTCTGCGTGGGTTTTCTTCTTGTTCTCCAGTTACCTCCGAAATTCCAAAAACATGGATACATGGTAAATTGAATGCGCTAAATTGCCCCATATAGATTGTGTTTGTGTGGCTGTGTGAGTCCCAGCTATGGATTGGTGCATTTGCCTTGAAACCCCACCACGAGCCTAGTAGAGTATTAAGCGGAAGATAATGAATGAATGGGCATCCAAAACTGTATGAAGGCATACAGGCACCAAACTTGGAGGGTAGGTGCAGCTGGTGTGCATCTTCTCCGTTAACAAAATCACACTGACTGGACAATAATTGTTAACCAGACTGTCTGCAGGCAGCTTGAACCCTGGGATTGCAGTCTGTGGCTATATGTATCATTATTATTATTATTATTATTATTAGTTCCTATAGGTGATTGTAACTTATTAATTTTTTTTTGCAAATGGCTCAATCTGGTCAGGGTCACTGGAGCCTTTCCCGGCACTTGTAAACCAAAAGTCAGTAATATAACTGGAACCCGATTTGGACATTACCATCTAATCTCTGACCTTCATTAAATTTGGCTCACAGACGTGAAACTGCTGAAACCTGGTGTATAAATCCAACAATCACATTATTTAAGTTATTAGAACAGAGAAGTCTACCTGCCGTCCCTCGTGTTGGGCAGAGCTCTATTCAGAGCTGTCCGGTCGCTGAGGAATACATTGTACCCGTACAGCTTGAAAAGCTTCTCGGCTTCTTCCTGCTCCTGTTCCGAGAGCCCCGCACCCCATCTTGCGAACAGTTCCGAGTTCGGGAACAGCTTTTTTACTTGAGCTTTCACTGGCTGCCACGGAACAGTATGGACTTTCATCTCCAACTTCTCAGCTGTGGAAACAAAGAACACACGTGAGAACACGTCCACAGAGCACGGTGTCCTTAAACAGGACTTTAACAGCAGGTTAGTCCCACAAGGAAGAGGCCAGGAGAAACAGCGGCAGGGAAAACTCCAGGAAGACACTGAGGTGGAACAGCAGCTCTCGTCTGGGTGACGCTGTAGCCTGATGAACAGCACTTCTGAGGAGTGTTGATCCTGAGTAAGAGTAAATGAACACGCCCTTCATGGGGAATAAAGATTTAATAAAGATTTCTCAGGAGTCAGTGACCATGAGATTCCAATGTCTCCATTTATACGTCTTCTATAAACCGAGGCTGTTCGCTCCATACAGCTTTTCTATTTTCACAACATGACCTAAAGCAGGACCTGGTGGACCAGCTGACTACCATTATTTATTGTTAAAAAACCAAAGTGCTGACGCAGCACCTTCTCCTGACCCCCATCATCATCTCCATGTTCCTCAGACATCATCAGTAATTTACACATTCTCACCCATGATCCTCAGCATTCCATCCATCAGAATCAACACTCCCCAACTAGACTGCATCACGTTAGATACTATTAAGTACGTATACGTTGAGTTCTATTCTATATACTCATATTTTTATTTTTTTAGTGTTCCTCTCACATTCCAAAAACATGGATTCCAGGTAAATTGAATGCTCTAAATTGCTCCATATCGTGTGTGGATGTGTGAGTTGAGTGTGTACCCAGCAATGGATTGGCATCCTGTCCCGGGTGTATCTGCTCAGCGCTTGAGATGTTCTCCTCTGGATGGGCATGGGGAACCCCAACGCAACCCTCATAGAGGGTTATATATATATAACGCTTTCCCACGTTAAGCGAAATAT
>JAOUQT010310615.1:0-15049 GCA_025769995.1 Xyliphius kryptos | reverse complement strand
ATATTATTTAATAATAATAACTCAAAAAACAGCATGCATTTATACTTACACACATACATTCATACAATTCTTGAATTAATGATAATTTCCATTTCAAGCATTGTTTAAAATGTTCTTTTTAATACTAGCCCAGATGGTAGCACTTTGAGCCATCAACCAGAGACTGACAATTTAAATCCATGCTTTGCTATGTAGCCACTGTTAGGTCCTTTGTGCATGACCCTTAACCCTGAAAGGGGCGATATATGATAGCTGACGCTGTACTTTAAAGCCAACATCTAACAGAGCTGGTATATGCGAAGAAAGGATTTCTTTGTACTGTATATATGCACATGTGTTATGAAAAATAAAAGCTTTTTTATTATTCTATGATATTATTCTTTCTATTTTGTTATTCTGTTCTATTCTATTTATTAATCTATGCAATATGGAAATGGTATTTAGTTATTTAGTATTCTTCTGAAGCACATACAGGTGCTGGTCATAAAATTAGAATATTATGAAAAAGTAGATTTATTTCAGTAATTCCATTTAAAAAGTGAAACTTGTATATTATATTCATACATTACATACAAACTCATATATTTCAAATGTTTATTTCGTTTAATTTTGATGATTACAAATGACAACAAATGAAAATCTCAAATTCAGCATATCAGAAAATTAGAATATTACTGAAGACCAATAAAAACAAAGGATTTATAGAAATGTTGGCCAACTGAAAAGTATGAACATGAAAAGTATGAGCATGTACAGCACTCAGTATTTAGTTGGGGCTCCTTTGGCCTGGATTACTGCAGCAATGTTGTGTGGCATGGAGTTGATCCTTCTGTGACACTGCTCAGGAGTTATGAGAACCCAGGTTGCTCAGATTGTGGTCTTCAGCTCTGAGTTGTTGTGTCTGGTGTATTGCATCTTCCTCTTCACAACACCCTATAGATTTTTTTATGGGGTTTAGGTCAGGCCAGTTTTCTGGCTAATTGAGAACAGGGATAGCATGGTACTTAAACCAGGTAGCTTTGGCACTGTGTGCAGGGGCCAAGTCCTATTGGACTGCATCTCCATAAAGTTGGTCAGCAGCAGAAAGCATGGAGTGCTCTAAAACCTCCTGGCAGATTGTTGCATTGACATTGGACCTCAGAAAACATAAAAGACCAATACCAGCAGATGACATGGCACCCCAAACCATTACTGACTGTGAAAACTTGGAATCTGTGTCTCTCCCCTCTTCCTCCAGACTCTGGGACCTTGATTTTCAAAGAAAATGCTAAATTGTCCAGTCAGAAGTTGTCCACATGATTGTGAAGCCCACAGAACTAGACTGAGAGACCATTTAAAGGCCTTTGCAGGTTTTTTTTTTTTGAGTCAGTTAGCTGATTAATGTGGCACCAGGTATCTTTAATATTGAACCTTTTCACAATATTTATATTTTCTGAGATACTGAATTTGGGATTTTCATTAGTGGTCAGTTATAATCTTCAAAATTAAAAAGAAATAAACATTTGAAACATATCGGTTTATGTGTAATGAGTGAATGTGATAAACAAGTTTCAGTTTTTGAAAGAATTACTGATATAAATCAACTTTTTCATTATATTCTAATTTTATCACCAGTCATGTTGATGGTAAAAGCTGAAAAAAGAAAATTCCCTCCATAATTCTCCTGTTGACAACAATATCATTAAAACATTATAAAGTCTTATATATAGAAAAAAGAATCCACACATTTGTGTGTTCGACATTTTCCAAAATTGCATTATTTTTTTTGCCCAGGGAGTGGGCAAATTTATATATAAATTAAGCATCTCAGCCACAAATGCTAATCTCTGTAATATTTTACTGGTTTATTCTGTAATATTGTATCATATTTCAAATTCACCAGCCAGGATCTGCCTGAAGAAATTTCAGAATAATGGTTATTCAATATATTTTATAATGCTGCAGATCCTTTAAAAGGTCACTCCATCGCTCTAAGAAGCAATAACCATAACGTTTATGAATTTATACTGACCCCTTGTGTCAATGCCCTATAAATCACTCTAAAGTCAATCTGACAGAATCCTCCCATCTAATGTAGGTATGTGCCTGGAAGAAAATGCTTGATACATACTCTAATTACCTGACTGAATATGTACACGGGTGGCATGGTGGCTTAGCACGGCGAGTTAGCACGTTTGCCTCTCAGCACTGGGAATTCCTGGTTTGAATCCCGATCTGGGTGGAGTTTCCATGTTCTCCCCATGGGTTTTCTCCGGGTTCTTCAGTTTCCTCCCACAGTCCAAAAACATGGATTCCAGGTAAATTGATTGCTCTAAATTGCCCTGTGTGTGTGTGGATGTGAGTGTGTACCCAGCAATAGATTGGCACCCTATCCTGGGTGTATCCAGCGCACAAGATGTTCTCTCCTGGATGGGCATGGGGAACTGCACTGCGACCCTAGTAGAGGAATAAGCGGAAGATAATGGATGGATGGAATATGTGCACACGCTTAATGAGGGTTTTACTCACAACCTTTAAAGTTACTCACTCATACATCTTTTGTCCCACATATGAATTTTATCATTACTTAAATTCAATTACTTGGACTACAAACAAACTAATCGGCATTAAAAAAATTTTGGAAAGGACTCACTAGAAATACCAACTTCAAATACTGAACATACAAGCAACCAATTATAAATCATTATTTATTGTTTATTTCTTTATGATATAGTGCAATATTAGTGCACTTATTAGAATAAGTGTGTTGGGTAGGGTTAGGGTTTGTTCATGGCTTAGAGCTTCCTCTGTATTGGTTTAAATATTTGTTTTATTAAATGGATTTGCATTCACATTATTTTTGTCACAAAGTATTGCTCTGAGATTCATCAAGTTAAGACCTATATCAATAATGTCATAATCATTATACAATAATTAAGCTAGTAATTTACATTTCATGTAAAGAAATGGGGTTATGCCTTTCAATAGACCTGTTGATTACTTTTATGGCAATTTCAGTCAAAAACAAAACAGAAATGAAGGGATTTCCTGCTTGATGTTGGCAGCTGGTGAATAACAGGGTTATGGCTTATTGGCATTACTGGTAAATTATGTGTGATATGTACTATTAAAAGGAAAAGCTATAATAATATCATAATACTTTCTAAAAAAAATCCACAAAAATAAATTATAATGTAATCGAAGGGTAAAGGTAAGGTAAAAGTTTATAAGCCTACTGAATTCTTAATAGGAGTTCCATTTTAAATAGCAAACTTGCAGGAGTGACCTGTGTCACACTAAAGCTTTAGCCTACATCATATGCCAAAACAGTAGTAGAAGGACAGAGATGTAATTGTAACCCATTTCAAGAGAGTTTCCATGTCCATGCACATTACAGTCATCGGAGTAGCAACAGTGAACCTTTACACCTGGAGCATTGTTTCCTTGGCTGTAAACTTGGTTACAAAGGGATTTATAGGAGCAAGACTTCATCACCCCATCTAAAAGGAAAATAAAATCACAGCAGTTATTCAACAGCTAACTTAGAAATAAACATCACTTATCTGGACTAAACGTACTGCCTTGGCCTTTGACAATGATGCATGCATCTGAGTAGCTTGGGCATTCCCTGGGTCCTTGATGATTACAGTCTTCATCTGTTGACCCCATGCAGGTGTAACATTTAAGGGCCTCACCTAGACAAACAAAAAAACAATTGTGCTTTAAAGTTCCCTTAATGTGGACTATTAACTCATCATTTTTAGATAATTAAAATTTAATTACATAATTCCATACTAGGGACTAGGATCGCACAGGGAGGGGAATGGGGTCCCCAAACTCATCCAGAGGAGAACATTTCGGGTGTTGGGATGGCAACCAGGACAATCCATTACTGGGCACATACTCACAGAGACTACTTTATATGGCAGCAATTTAGAACAGCCAATTTATCTCAAATCCAAGAGTTTTTGTCCTGGGTTCTTGGAGGAAACCAGAGAACCTAGGAAAAAAACCCACACAGACATGGGGAGAACATGGAAACGCCACTCTAATGTGGATTCCAACCTGAATCCCCAACGCTAAGTGAATGTGCTAATTGTGCCGCTCTCAATCAAATGTTTTCAGTACCATTTATTTATGGATGAATTAATGACTGCTACTTTATTTTTTTCTAAACCCAATTGGGGCAGTTGTAGGCTTGAAGCTCTGGAACCAGACTTACAACCTTAAGGTCCCTGGTTTGATTCCCGGTTCCACCAAGTATTATGGCTAAAGTGCCCTTGAGCAAGGCACTTAACCCTAATTGCTCACCGGGTGCTATGTACAGGACTGCCCACCAATACGGGCACTTTACCAGTGTGGCAGTGAAATGACACTTTTTCTATTGAGAACATCTTTGCACAGTTAATAAACGTAAAAGTAAACACTATATATAGATATAAGTAAACACATATTTTACTCAACTTAATATTTTAAAACTTAAAATCACAGGTACAAATTAGAATTATATATAACTTGTTTTCCCATATCTACTTATTATCTTAATTCTATACTATGGATAAGGATTGAGTGAGGGTTCCACCATGCCCCGTGAAGAATGGATTTTTGGCAGTGAGCAGATACACCCAAGACAGGGCGCCAATCCATCACTGGTCACACACTCACTCACACATACACACACACTATAGGTTCAATTAAAAGTAGTGAATTTATCTTGAGTTTATGTTTGGAACATAGAAATTCCACCTACAATAAGATTCGAACCTTGATTCCCTGCACTGAGCGACAAACACGGTAACCACTAAGCCACTATGCAGCTCTCATTTATATTTTTGCATTCATTCATTATTTTCTACCTAATCCTCATGCCCCCCAGGGGAATTTTGCGCACTTGGCAGACACATCCAGGACAGGGTGCCAATCTTTCGCTGGGCACACTCACTCACTCACTCACACACTCACTCAAACACACACTATATGGGGCAATTAAGAGCATTAATTTTACCTTGAATCCATGTTTAGATCATAGAAATTCAGGTTTGTTCATGACTCATTGTTCTCTATGTTTAATCTTTATTTTTATCTCAGGATATATTTATTCATTTATCCATCAATCTTGGACCTTATCCTGTACTGTAGGGTGACGGTGGGGTTCCCCATGCCCATCCAGGGGATAACAGAGCTACACACGAACACACACCATACAAGGCAATTTAGAGCATTCAATTTACCTTGAATCCATGTTTTTGGACTGTGGGAGGAAACCGGAAAACCCGAAGGAAACCTACGCAGACAAGTGGAGAACATGGAAACTCCACCCAGATCAGGATTCGAAACGGGAATCCCCAGTGCTGAGAAGTGAATGTGCTAACCACTAAGCCACCGTGCCACCGTGTCTCAGGATATAGTTTCACATTATATTTACTAGTATTACTCTGAGACTCAGGTTATATACCCCATTACTTGTATTATACAGATATGAATCTACCATAAGCTATATTTACTGCTACAAGTTGTTTTCCCAAGCACTTTATTTTTTAGCTTAAATCATATTTAACATCTAAAGCATCCTACTCACCAAACACAGTTTGTCCTTCAGCTAAGTGTGAGATTCACTGTGCTTAGACTAGGAGCAGGTGGTACATTTAGCACTGTATTTGAACAAACATTTTACTTCACATAACTGAATTAAAATTTTTAAGGGATTTGTTTGCATTAGCAATGCAACACTAAGCATTTTGCAGGCCCCATGTGTCCTCAAATCTGTTTAACGGATTTATCTTGCATTCCCATAAATCTAATAACTGGTTGAACTTTATGCAATAGAGCAAATTATTGAATAGTTTCGAAATGCCCATCAAAAGCAGCAAGTTAGATGACTAACAGCACAAATAAAAAACACTGATTGCCTGAGCCAAATAACAGATGGCAGTCTAGACGAAAAGATTATGAGGCTGCTGTGTTCATTATAGCTAATTTATTTATTTCAAAGAGAGACAAACCTGGTTAAAAAGCTAAAGAGCAAAAAAAGAAGGAATTGGGTTACTTACTACTTTGTAGTGAACTGAGGACAACCAAAAGCCCAAGGATTTGGCAGATCCACACAGCCCGCATGCTTTCTGCTAGACAGGATCGAAAAATAAAGAGCAGCTTGTTTACTTCTAAACCTTTGAGCACAAGCCAGGTTATCAGAAAGCTAATAGGCCATCAGTAGTGACCAAACACAAGATTACCAGCTTATCCATAAAGGCCACAATCCCATATGCCAAACACATCCTTTAAACCTTTCAGTTTAGCACAGAATCTTTGAAATTAAGGTCAAACATAGAACTTGGTTATCTTATTAAGTCCCTAATAGGATTTTAATTACAAACTGTAAAAATGACTATGAACCAAAATCTTGAGGTTATAAGTCTCTTTAGGAACTGTTGTACCCCTGAATAAGTGAATTTTGCTGACACCTACATGAACGCATCTTCATGACATGTTGCTTTTTGTCAAATGTTTACATATAGTCATTTAGAAGACGCTTTTATCCAAAGCGACTTACAAATGAGAGAACAACACAAGGCAGTAGTTCAGGAAAAAAACTGCTAAATTGTAATACCATCAACCCTGCGCATTAATGGATCTGGTTCTTTTTTTATTGCAGCAAGTGTCTGTGAAAGAGGTGCGTTTTGAGAGGTTTCTTTACAATGCTGAGCAACTCAGTCTTACAGATATTGTTGGGAAGGTCGTTCTACCATTTAGCAGTTCATCACGAGTTGGAGTGTTTTTAGTAAAAAATGTACACATTACGAACTCCTCTTTTGCAGTGACTTTTTTGCAAATGTTTGTTTTCAAGTGGTGGGTTACTGAATATTTAATATTCATTTACAAATAAAAAATAGCTTTTTGTTGACAAACAAATCGATTTTATCTGCGGTGATTGGTGTTGGCCCCTTGCTTAACCCTAAGCGTTCATCATAACGCATTACATCGCTGCACAAAGGTTCTGTATATAGTTTTGAAGCCATTGGTGGAGATACTATGATGGGAAGAGGGTTCTGTGAGTAAATAAGAGCAAAAGTCTGTGTGTATTCCCTATACAATTCCACATCTTTGGGACCCTGTAGAGGTTTGTGTTATTTACAACCACCAGAAAAGATTCAAGATGTCTCACCACCTCTACATGATTTGAGCAGCAACACCAGTGATTGGTGGCAAAAGTCATTAGCGCTAAAAACTTATATTTAGGTGATGTGAAAGTTGTTTTGTTTGATGTGTTTTATTATTTTTCCTTAGTTAGTTAACATCAAGTTTAAACCAAAAAGCAACCAATTAAGTTAAAATTAACCTCTACATGTTTTGCACATCATTTTTGCTTGGAAACATTATCACAAACTTGTGCAAAAATTGGCCGAGAAGGGGCTAGATGTAAATTGAAAAAGGCAAAAAAAATAATAAATAGCACGTTAACACAAAAAAAAAAATAAAAGAAATAAAATAGTGACTGTCAACAAAAAGTGACTGTCCTGATCTTTCTAGTTCAAATTACTCAGTTATTTATTATTGTATTATTGTTGTTGGCTATGTTTTATCTGTTTTTATAATTTTAATGAATATTTTATTGCTGTAACTGTTGTAAAGCATCTTAAAGGCTGCAGAAAGCTCTATAGAAATAAAATGTATTATTATTATTAATCATTCATTATCTTCCGCTTAATCCTCTACAAGGGACGCAGTGGGGTTCCCATGCCCATCCAGGGGCGAACGCTTTGAGCGCTGGGGAGATACACCCAGGACAGGGCACCAATCTATCACAGGGCACACATTCACTCACACACACCCACATTCTATACGGGGCAATTTAGAGCATTTAATTTCCCTTGAATTCATGTTATTGAACTTTAGGAGGAAACCGAAGAAACTGGAGGAAACCCACACGAACATGGAAACCACATCCAGATCGGGATTCAAACCGGGAATCCCCCGCGCTGAGAGGCGAATATTTTATCCACTAAGCCATCGTGCCGCCCAATAATTATTATTATTATAACTAAACACACAAAAAGAAAAACTAGAAATAAATGACATGGTTGTCTGAGTGCAATTGCAATTGCATGTGTATAAACATGTTCTCTTTATAAATGGTTTTATTCAATATAATGTAATGGATAAACTCATTCTAACTCATAAGCATTAGAAAATGTTTTAATTTATGAAAATAACACTACACTAGCCAATGACATTTTTCAGTGGCAGCAAGCTTCCTTTTAGGTGAACATACATTTAAAAAAAATGAGTTATTTCGCCGATGATTTTATCCAACGTTACTGACAAATAAGAAAACACAAGTCTACTTATGGAAAACCATCTACACTATAGTATCATCATACATCTGGCCGAAAAATATTTTAAGTTTGAACTCATTTTAACATTGTTCTCTATACTGTACATTGAGTTTACAAGATAAGTCACAAACGTGCAGAAGTATTTATTGCCATCTTTTATTGCACTTTTTTTAAAGCAGTTGCTGTTTTTTTGTGAGTAGAGCTTCAATGGAAACGTCTACTGTGTCACATCAGAGCAGGTCTGAGACAATTCTGTTAAAAAAAGTTACTAGACAGCATTTAGCATGATGCTTATTAACATACTAAAATAAAATTCGAAAAATAAAATTGCACATCAGTTTTGCTAAGAGCCAAATATAACTAACAATATCTACAAGATCCCCAAAGAAGCAATAGCTGTATCAAAACCCGCACATGTGTTTATACTATATTCAGCTTATATACACAAAAAACAAGTGTTGGATAGGAACACATGCAGTTAAGATCATTGCACGATATACATACATATCAGCCATAATATTAAAACGACAAAAACAATCTTTGACCGATCGAAATCTAAAGGCGTTCTTTCTAACTGGTGCTGCACATTTGAAGTCCTGTCCTGTGAGAGAGCTGTGCGGGAAGTTCCTTGTTTGTCAAGCAGGTCATATTAAAAACAATAAAAAATATACATTGTTTTAATTATTGTTCCCAACATTTACTCCAATTTGCCAATGACAAAGGTGAACATAGACATGTTCAGTTCTTTCAATATAGGAGTAGGATATGCAATGTAGAGCTTTACTCAGTGTGGGGGTGGAGTGGGTGCATTAAACTCCCCATGAGCCCGGAAATAAGGTCGGGATTTTATATATGCTAAAATTCTCATGCCACCAGTGATCAATGTAAAAAAAAAAAAAATCAACTTGAGGGATACTAGCCTACTAAAAATAACCCAGAATTAAGATGATTAAGTAAAAAGTAGAACAAATTTAAACCCAATCAAATCAAATACGTTTGGTGGAAATAAATGATTTCATGTTCTTAATAAATAAAATAAAACCGGGTGTCCACTCACACCTGATTGTCATTCAATGATTATAGCACATTTAACAAGGCAGACTAATTTGTTTGATTTGGGTCAGTTTAACTCCTTATATTGATAATCAAATATATGCAGACATATTAAGAATGTATGGGTTTACAAAAATGTAAGCAAATAGGCGTGTGGTTAAGCAACCAGCCTCGAGACTTGATGGTTCCTGGTTCGATTCCCAGTCCCAACAATCTCTATGGTTGAAGTGCCCTTCGAGCAAAGCACCTAACCCCAATTGTTCCCCATTTGCTGTGTACAAGCTGTCAACCGCTCCAGGCATGTGTGCTTATGTGTGCATATGTGTGTGTTTTACTGCACAGATGGGTTAAAGGGGGAGGACAAATTCCTCTGTGTGCAAGCACAGTAGGCAAAATGGACTCTTTATCATTTTAAATATATTTATTATATTCCGCTTAATCCTCTACGAGGGTCGCGGAGCGTTCCTCATGCCCATTCAGGGAAGAACCTCTCGGGTGCTGGGAAAATACGCAGAGGACAGGGTGCCAATCCATCGTTGGGCACACTCACTCACACAGCCGCACACACAGTTTATAGGGGCGATTTAGAGCAGCCAAGTTACCTTGAATCCATGTTTTTGGACTGTGTTTTGGAAACCTACACGGACACAAAGAGAACATGAGAACACATCCAGATTGGAATTCAAACCGGGAATCCCAAGTGCTGAGAAGCGAACATGCCAACCTCTACACCACTGTGCCGCTATCACTTTAAATATTCGTTTTAATATTATAAAATATAGTGTTTCATATATACGTGTATTCTTTTCCATTACAGAATTTTAATATTAGGACAATGTTCTAGTGGGTGGAAAGTTAGAGCATCATGTTGCCCCTGTCTGTTTACTGGTTTCATATTTTTTCCTATCGAAAACCATACACACACACTTACACACACACATCCTCATTATGTAAAACAATAAGTGTTTAATCAGATGACGCAACCAATCACTGTTGCTTCATGGACTATGCTATGCAATCCACTGTGTTTTATGAAACCCAATCTATTAGAGCCAGACTTTTTCATCCACTTGTGATACAGTCGCTCTTTGTGGGATCTGACCTGATGGGCTAGTCTTTGTTCCCCATGTGCATCAGTGAGTCTTTGGCATCAACATCTCTGTTCTTGGTTTACCTTTTGTCCTAATGTAAAAGACTTACGTAAAAAATAACAAAATAGACATTTTGTAGATGCTTTAAATGAATCCTCTATCCCTCTCCATTAGGCCTTTGTCAAAGCTATTCAGATACTTAGCCTGTCTTCGTTATTATCTTTTAACACATCAACTTCAAATCAATTCACTTGCTGTCTAATATCTAATGCATCCTGCCATGATCGGTGATGATATGTTATTTTCTCACGTAACCTGTCAGTAGTTTTAATGTTGTGGCTGATCAGCGTATATACAGTAAGAAAGTGTATATATGTAGTCACATATGTATTGAACAGGGTACCACAGGAATTAATTTAACAGTCAACTCCATCAGTGGCTGTCATGGCATCATAGCAATTCATCCTCATCCTCACTTCTATCACACTCTCTTTCAAACGTCAGACATACATACAGTATCGTTAATTTTTTTGATAAGGAATACATCTTGATGAACAACCACAAGACCCCTATTACAGGTACGATGGTGAATAATAAAACATCAAAATGCTCAGTAAGTAATTACAGTAAAGTAGTGAGTGCCCTCCTAGATGCAAGGAGATGTAGTTCATGAAAAATATCAGTAGTGTGAAGATCTTTAAAACAGTTCAATTTTCTGCCCAGCCCATTAACGGACAGTTCACTTGTCTTACAGCTAAAAATCCTGTGTTGGTCTGGACAAAGTGCGTGTGACAGCCAGCTAACTCCTTCCCATTTTGGCAATCAGCTCATCACAGATCTTAGTCAACTCCTCAATTTCCTTGTTCTGTAAAAAGAATCAGATATAATATATAAACAACAATTTTAATTGAATGTTTTATTGCATATTGTTTTTAAATTGGGCAAGGCATGCAAATATCTATGAGCTCACGAATAATCTCAAGGTGTCTTTAAAGCAACTTTTTACAATGGATACTATTCATGATTTTACCATCAGTGGAACACTGGACAGTAATGTTGTAGATGGTAGGGTTGCAAATAAAAAGCCCCTGCTCTCCAAAAAGTCATTCATATATTCTGATCTCATCTTATTATCTTTAGCTTACTCCTACACAAGGGTTTAGGCGTGAATGGGGTTCCCAATGCCCATCCTGGGCAGATACACCAAGGAGAGGACCAATCCATCCCTGGGCACACACAATATATGGGGCAATATAGAGCAGCCGGTTTGTTCAAATCCATGTTTTAAGACTGTGGGAGAAAGTCAGAAACTCCACCCAGATTGGAATTTAAACCTGGATCCCCAGTGTTAAGAGGCAAGCGTGCTAACCACTAAGCCACCAGGCTGCCAAAATATTATGATGTTAAATTTGAACAAAGTCTCAAACTGAAAAGCAAAATAAAAATGTAGGTTTAAATGAATAGATTAAAAACAATCACAAAAAATACACAAATCTAAACAATAATGTAAATCCAGTTGGCTCTGACAATAACTAATTCTGCAGAAATAGGGGCAATATAGTATCTCCAATTTACCCATCAACATGTCGATGGAATGTGGGAGGAATTGGAAGTGCTGCAGGATATTTGTTGCTGCACCACCGTGCCACCAAAGTAAATCAAGCAAGATTTTGCTTAAATTTATGGAATGAATGGTAATAGAATAGTTCACATCTGAATTACATTTAATGGCTTTATACAGTTCAAACAGCTGTATATAAAACAAAATGTAAAAACTTCCAATAATGCACAGCAGAAAGAATACAGCAGGTCTCCTGTAGATGTCAGAGCCTTTTGACAACAATAGCAGTAAATCCGCTTGTGTTCAGAAACAAAGATAAGGGACAGAGTGATAAGTAATTGGTAAAGTCCAACCTTTTGCTCCAGTGTACGTTCCATTGAGTCCACTTTCATCTGTTCTTTCCTTAGACTTGCTTGGTATGCTGCCTGCTCCTGCTTAGCTTTGGCTCGTACTTGAGCAATTTCTGCATTTGCTCTGCAGGACACCACAAAAGCCCTTACAGTAAGGCAGTCACTCCACATTACATTCAGATTTGAGAACCTTAATGGCCATTTTACTTACTGAACTAAGTGCCATTAGAAAAAAAAACATTAGGAACTAGTAGACATAACAAATCATAATAATGTTTTGTTAAATAACTCTGAATGCACTTACTTGTCTAGTTTTTCCTCTGCATGGATTTTCAGAGCTTGGTAGCGCTGCTCTTCCTTACGCACCCGAGACAGATACTCCTGGGCACACTTCTTAAGTACCTCCTCATTCTGTAGTGGGAAAATATTAGATAAATGTTCAGCAGGAATTATTACTCAAGTAGATCTGAGCACATATTGTATAGAATAGGTGGCAATATCATTGTTACAGATATTCTATTAAAGTATGGGTTATGTATTGTAATTGATCACTAAATGAAAAATGATGTCACAAGATGAATTAGGAAAACCTGTCCCAACGTGACACAGTGTATAATTTTTAACGTGGTCAATTTTTAATGTGGTCTATGAAAATTAAAACATATAACATCATAAAAATATTGATTTTATATAAAATAAGCCACTTCTCAATCAGAAATTGAATGAACAGCTACTATGTTTTATGATTGGAGTTTTAACTCTCATTTTGTTCTTATGAAAAAAAATTATTTAAGAATTTTATTTTAATTTTACCACTATTAACAAAACACATAGAAATAAGCTTCAAAAGAGTTTAGTCTAACCCCATAAATGAGCAACTAAGATGAAAAATGTTTTAAAATTGGTAATTTGCAGCATTGTATCCAGTCGCAGTTCAGTTCAATTTCAGATTATATTTCAGATCATGTTTTATTGTAAATACATGACACAAGGTTACTACTTTTAAGATATGATAAGATTGTCATTGCACATTATTGTCATTGCACATTATTGTCATTGCCAAGTATGCAAAGAAATGAAGTAGCAATCCAGTGCATACATATAAAGATAAATAATATAAAAAATTAAGACTAAGCTACAATTAATAAAAAGGAGAAAAGACATTATTTACAGCAGTGCGGTATAATTGGTAAAGAAAATATTTCACAGAATTTATAATATAAGGCACTTGACGTGTGTCATCTCTATATCAATTGCCACGTGGGTACAGTGAAGGGGATGAGGTGGGGCGCTTGGCGTATAGCAATTGGTGTGCGTGTAGAGTGGAGAGAATGGCAAGGGACACTTGGTGTATAACATCTCTATGGGGATTGGCTATACAGTGAGTACCACTTCCCAACCCCCCCCTAAACACACGGCACACTTTCTAACTATGCCAGATATTCAACAGCAGCTCCTACGCAGCCGCTGAAGAGATTGCAGCAAAAAAAGCACGTAATGCTGAAGTTTAAAAATTCTGTAGCGTGGAACTGTCGGAAGAGTAGCTAAAGCAGCAACGTGAAACTAATGCTGTTGCTGTCAACAGCAAAGAGGATGTCTGACTAAAAGTGTCGTATCCCACAACACTACTTTAACGACGACAAAATAGTAGAAGGATATATTGCCAAATAAGCAAATCAGTGAGTGACACCATTGAAACGTGCCTGTAAAACTGCGCGCCACCCTTCAGTTTATTTGTGCAGTGATTATAAATGATTATAATTGTTGGAATTACAGCTTTCTGTATAGTTTTCTTTATTGAAGTAAAGTTATGCAGAAAAATAAAAGAACCATGCCCATGCCGTTCCCACAAAGTGAGAGGCATACCATTGATTGCACGGACCAATACGTGTGGACTGGTGTATCATTTTATCTCGAGAATCGGATCTCCAACTGTACCTTGCGAAAGCCTTCCAAAACATCTTTCATTTTTTCATAGCGGCGAAACAAATCGGCCAAAGATTTTTCCACCGAATTGAGATCAGCCAGAGCCTGGTCCTTCTCCAAAATCAGCTGCTGAATCGTATGACGGGACAGGGATTTTTCTTTCTGCTCATCCTCTAATAGATACACACAGAAACAAACATATAGCATCACCTAAAAGACAACTTTTCATTGTCATATAACTTTGTGTGAAAGAATCATGTGGCAAAATATATGAAAATATCAGACTCAGGGTCAGCTCTTCAACGAGAAGGCAAACGGAAGGCTAACAATAGAAGAACTATAAATGGACTCAGAACGGAGAAATATGATATGCATTATGCATTACTGTACTAATAATGATCGCTAATGTTTAATGACACTCTGTTCAACCACATTTCCACTCTGAATCATGCAGACAAGACACACATTAAATGACGGACAACCAAAGAGTCACAAGATGACAAATGAGATCACCACACCACATCATCTGAGTTCCATTTACAAAATGCACTATTTTAAAGCATTCCACACTCTTTAGAAAAGAAGTATTGAACATATTCCTGTACTTAAAAAAAAAGATTTCAAAATTATTTTGCTTTAGGTTCAAAGTCTGTCATAATTGAAACATTAAAATGTTTAGTTCTTGTGGTTTGGAATTTCTTGTAGTTTTGTAGGCCCTGTATTAGCAATAACCTCATACTCAAAGTAAGGCTTCCC
>JAOUQT010310609.1:0-15049 GCA_025769995.1 Xyliphius kryptos | reverse complement strand
CAATGCAGTCAGACAAGTAGCGTTCTCCTGGCAACCGCCAAACCCAGACTCGTCCATCAGATTGTCAGATGGAGAAGCGCTGTGTGTGTGTCTGTGTAGTAATGTGTGACAGAGACCTCTAGTGGCTGTTTAAGGGGAAACAAGTGGTAGAGGGCAGTTCATAAATACTCAGTACTCCGTTAATTCATTCATCTTTCGCTTATTCCTCTACAAGGGTTGTGGTGGGCTTCCTCAAGCCCATCCAGGGTAGAACATCTCGGGGCCTGGGCGGATACATCCAGGACAGGGCGCCAATCTATCGCTGGGCACACACTCACTCACACAGCCACTTACTCTATGGGGCAATTTAGTGCACTCAAATAACCTAGAATCCATGTTTATGGATTGTGGGAGGAAACCAGAGAACCTGGAGGAAACCCACATAGACATGGGGAGAACATGGAAACTCCACCCAGATTGGGATTTGAATCGGGATTCCCCAGCGCTAAGAGGAGAACGTGCTAACAACTAAGCCATTGTGTTGCCTTAGTACTAATTAATAGTCAGTACTGTGGAAACAAGAACTCTAGTGGTTGGTTAATTTGTGATCATAAGAAAAAATGATACAGGTAGATTGAGCCCCAAATGAATCCTCACGCCAAACTAATAGCTAGTACTGTGTGACAGAGACTTCTAGTGGCTGGTAAAGGTATGACATTAAGAGAAAGAGACAAAAGGAACTATTATAAAATGTAATAAATATATATAAAATAAATAAATGATTATATACCCGAAATAAACAACAGTACTTGGCAGGGTCAGAAGAGAGAACTAAATGATAGCCCCGATACACAACACTGGTATGCACCCGCTTTGTCGTAACAGTGACACTGATGAACCGTAATTCATTTTTTTTGTTGTGATAATAATTAACATCACAATGATATATTTGATCTTTCTGCAGATTGCTGGTAAAATTACAGGAATTAAACTACAAACTTAAAATCAAAGCCTCAATCGACAAGTAAGACCAGCCGACCTGACATTTTCCAGTCCATGTTCATGTATGTGTTTATATTGATGTTGCTGGTTTTGTCTTTATAGGGATGTGACTGAGAAGAATGCACCCAAAGGGTAACCAGTTTAAAATTAAATTTTTAAGATAATAATAATAATTATAAAAATGTAATAAAATGTCTGACCGAGGTCTGTCTCATTTACGGCCTAACAAAGGTTTCGCAGGTTCAATCTTTTGGGGACCACCACCAAGGTGATTAACATGGAGGAATCAAACGGCTGTCTGGCGGCCGAGTTTCAGCATTTGGTAAATGGAATTCAAGGTTCATTAAACAAAATTTTATAAACTTGTGAGTAGAATCTGTTTCACTTTTGCTTTCACAATTGCAGCAACTGAAGGAAGTGAAACCGATTGGAACGAAGGCCGTCGAGGTGAGATGTTTACACAACTCAGCAGTCCAATATAACTAAACAGATTCATCACTGTTTTTGGTATAAATTATATAACCACATGACAAACAATTTACCAGTTGGTGCAGCAGATTCTTAGAAAACCACCAGACTCTGCATTCATGATACACTCGCTCTTAATTCTGTGTTTGAGTAATTAATTGAGAGGGGTGTGTCCAAACTAATAGCAGCGTGCAGTTCCATTAGTGAGGTCTATTATTCTGTGAGGAACCAGGTGTGAATCAGGTGGACCTCATTTAAGGGTGAAGCCAGCTCCTGCTGTACATGCATTTCTCCTCGAAAGCCTGAGAAATATGGCTCGTTTGAGACATTGTTCAGAAGAACGTTGAACTTTGATTAAAAAGTTGATTTAAGAGGCTAGATCTCCAGTGCTTTAAAATGAAGAGCAAAACCAAAGAGACGTGGAAGAAAACGCAAGAGTATCATTGGAATGGATCAAAAAACAGCCAGAATGGCAAAGGCCCAGCCAATGATCAGCTCCAGGAGGATCAAAGACAGTCTCAGGTTACCTGTAAGTACTGTGACCGCTAGAAGACATCTGTGTGAAGCTAATCTATTAGCAAAAAGTCCCTGCAAAGTCCCACTGTACTAAAGTGGATACAATTTGCTAACACATCAACTGACCCAAAGAGAAATGGAGAACCATATTGTGAACTGATGAAAGTAAAGTTGTTCTTCTTGGGTCCAAGGGCCACAGACAGTTCATCAGACTAACCCCAAACTCTGATTTCAGGCCACAGTACACTTTGAAGACAGTGAAGCATGGTGGTGCAAACATCATAATAGGGGCATGTTTCTCTTACTATGGTGCTGGGCCTGTTTACTGCATACCAGAGATCATGGATCAGTCTGGATATATCAGAATACTGGAACAGGTCATGTTGCCTTATGCTGAAGAGGAAATGCCCTTAAAATGGGTGTTTCAACAAGAAAACGACCCAAAACACACCAATAAACCAGCAAAATCTTGGTTCCAGTTCAACAAAATAGAGGTGATGGAGTGGTCAGCCCAATCCCCAGACCTTAACCCTATAGAAAACTTGTGAGGTGACATCAAAGACGCTGTTTCTGAGGCAAAACCAAGACATGCAGATGAATTGTGGGACGTAGTCAAGGCATCCTGGGCTAGAATAGCAGTGGGCAGAAGTGCCAGATGTTGGTTGACTATGTAACACAGATGTTAAGCAGTTCTAAAAAAACAACATGAGTGAGGTCATCTCCTCTCATTATCTTGGGGTGGGGAGAGGGTTTATTCAGGGGAGAACGTTTCAGGCACTGGACACACCCAGGACAGTGCACCAATCCATCACTGGTCACACACTTACACTATATAGGGTCAATTTATATCATAGCAGCCAATTTACCTTAAGTCCATGTTTTTGGGCTGTGGGAGGAAACCGGTGAAACCCACACAGACACGGGGTAAACATGTAAACTCCACCCAGATTGGGATTTGAACCAGGACCCCCAGTACACCACCGAGGTGCCCCTATTGTTAATGTTGTTCGACTAATTTGCTTAAATTCACTGAGAAACCTGGATGTTTTGTCAGATTAAGCAAAATGTTTTTTAATAAACACATTAAAGTCCTAATTAAGGGTGAAATCAGAGCTCTGTGAAGTTCCTCAGTAAACAACAGGATACGGTCAGAAGATCGTCCCGCAGTCACAAATTTGTACGATATCTCCTTATCCTGTAACGTCACATTTAATAAAACTACAGGGTGCAACCCAAATTATATCAAATAATAGGAGCGTCCACATACTTTTAGATATAAAGTGTGTTTTGTTTTTGGATTAGGTATAAATGAAGGCGTTCAGTCCATGATTGTTGGGTTAAGTGTGGAATGTAGTTGTTTACACCCCATTAACAGTTTAGAGACACCACCACCACCACCACCACCTGTGGGCGAGCTGTGACTTATAAAGCCCTGTGTTTGTACTGAATTCTGAATAATGTAAGAGAGATTAAGTGCCTGGACGATGAGTAAGGAGGATGATGATGTAATAATGGGCGTTGTTTTGTTTTTCAGCCTTCACTTCTCATCATGGAGGAGCTTCACTCCATCAGCTTTGAAACTCAGCTGAGTCAGCCTGGTCTCTCCATAAATATAACGGTGAGCAGGAAGCCCTAAAACCCCTTAAAGACGACAGTATTATTATCGTTTATATTAAAAACTTTATTAACAGAAAAGTTGGGACGCTGTCTTAAAAATCATTGGCTAATTCATTCATTATCTTCCGCCGAATCCTCTACGAGGGTCGCGTGGGGTTCCCCATGCCCATCCAGGGGAGACCGTATCATGCGACACATCAAACAGAGAGAATTTCACAAAAAAAACAATGGTGGTGTCATTTTTAACGTAGCTCAAATCATTATAGAGTTATTGAGAACAATGAGCACACCATTGTTTTTCTTGTGCAATTTTCTGTGTGTTTGATGTGTCACATGACCCCGTTCCCATTAAAAAAAGGCCAGTTGAATACAAAATGCCGGCTTTGCAGATGGCCGCCATGGGCGTCACCCGGCCTCAAATGTTTCCCCCCACCCATGTACTAATATGCCACAAACGGTAAGGTGATATCAGCAACCACCTCCATTTAATCAGGGTGTATACATACTTATGGCCCACCCTGTATTGTAGATCATGCCTTGATATGAATGGGAAGCGCTCAGATGTGGGCATTATTGTCAATAATGTCACGGCTGGACAAACGGCTCAGCCAATCAGATTTAAGAACCAAAATAAAAATATATACAGGTAGAAATATAGATGTAAGGAAAGATATAAAGTAAGACGTTGTGTGGTGGTAGTGATGGGGTTTCGAAAGATTTTGTAATCTGATGCATTTTTTTTGTTGATTTCAACTCAGACCACCTCACTTCCTGTTGTGGTGATTTCTCATGGGAACCAGATGCCGAGCGCCTGGGCCTCCATCCTGTGGTTCAACATGCTCTGCACAGACTTTCAGGTACGTCCAAGTCTAAGACTCCTATCTGAGGACAGTGTGTCCTGGTGTTCATAACTATCTTAAAGGTCTGTCTTCATGCGTTGTTTAAATAGCAACGCTGCTGGTGAATACATCTACCCCCGATGGGTGTGGCCATCTCGAAATAAGGTGTGTTCAGGTACATTTCTGGCATATTGCTCTCTCGGCGACTGAACACAAACTGGACGTCAACAGTCAGACGTTCAGCACTATCTCAGTGGTGAATCATCAACAGAGACAAGTGTCCAGCGCCACAGAACGCTATTAAATATCACTGCATTTGTACTGAGACTGCAGATAGAGTCTACAGCAGGAGGGTTAAAGACTTCAGTTAGAGGACATATCAGACCATCAGTATCACCTCTGCATGCGCCACGCTCCCAAATCTGCACAGATCTGATTGGCTGAGGAGCCCCATTGGTAATGTTATGATGCACGTGAATGTTTTGTGAGTTTACTGCAAGACAAGAAAAGTTCCGAGACTAAAAATAGTTCCGAACCCAACCCACGGTCCGCCTGTTAGTGACCCCTGGTGTAGACTATACTGTGTGTTCTCCATTCACAGTAACATGGAGAACCTCATGGACCAGCGCATTGAGTCCAGGTAGCTGCACCGCTGAACTAGCAATTCACCAAATTCAGAGCGCCACCTGGTTCTTAAAGGGAATGGCAAATGACATGCTGATTGGTTTATTTTACGTTACACCCAAAACGCACCCAGAAATACTTGAGAAAATTAGTATGTGGCTTGGGCGGCACGGTAGCTTATTGGTTAGCATGTTCGCCTCTCAGCACTGGGGGTTCCCGGTTCGAATCCCAATCTGGGTAGAGTTTCCATGGTCTCCCCCTAGTCTGCATGGGTTTCCTCCGGGTTCTCCGGTTTCCTCCTATATTCCAAAAATCTGGCTTCAAGGTATATTGAATGCTCTAAATTACCCAGCAATGGATCGGCGCCCTGTCCTGGGTGTATCTGCCCAGCGCCGAGGCGCTTTCCCCTGGATGGGCATACGACCCTCATAAAGGAATAAGCGGAAGATATTTAATTAATTAGGATGTGGGTTCTGCGCCGCACGTGTACTTTTCCCATCGCCATGATGGCAAAGACACATGGACACGCCCTAAATCAAGCTGAAAATAAATTCTATATAACACTAATCATAAAATGGTATCATATTTACTGACCAACAGGAGCAGCACAGGGACACACTGGTGCACACGTCCACCTTATAGCGTGAAGGTCCTGAGTTTCCTGTTCTCAGGGCACGAACTACAGCAGACCCATGGTGTCCTCCAACAAGTTTTGACAGATTTTCACTGAATATTGTTTAAATGGTAAATGTCTTTGGTTTCAGAACCTTCAGTTCTTCCGAAGTCCTCCTCCCATGCCGTGGGGGGAGCTGGCCAAAGTGTTGAGCTGGCAGTTTTCGTCCATCACCAAGAGAGGCCTTAACGCCGACCAACTGAGCATGCTCGCAGCTAAACTGCTCGGTGAGTAATCAGCACACAGCATCTAAATTTAATCAAAGAAAATGTTATTGGTCGCATGCAGTTAAACACAGTACAGCTTACAGTCAAAAGTTTTCAATGGCAGTCTGCTCACACGAGAGCCTGTTTTGAGGTCACAAATTTTAAACATACTAGCCGACCCGCAACGTAGCATATGGAGAATGATTGGTCCCTTTCCATGTATAACTTTCCAGTATAATTTCAGCTCGCCACCATAAACGCAGGAAGTGTTCATTGTATTGTTGAGCAGACTTTATTGAAAGGTAACAGCCATGTTGCAAAGTTTGAGACCAGTTCGGTCGCTGACATTTTTCCTGAAATAAGTTTGCAGAACACTAAATTAATTGTTTAATTGTTGGATTGGTTCAGAAAAGGAAAAAGGGTGTGGTCCTTCGTCATGCGTTTCCCATGGTTTGGCAAGAGGGAAGGGGGGGGGGGGGCTCCATCAGACACATCACATGGATTGGCAAGGGGAAAAGTGGGTGGGGCTCAGTCATGAGTGTCCCATGGTTCAGCAGGGGATAAAGACAGTGGGGCTCTATTGTGAGTATAACCATGGATTGGAAAGCAGAAAAGTGGGTGGGGCTCTGTTGTGCGTGTCCCATGGTTCGGCAGGAGAAAAAGGGTGTGGGGCTCCATCAGACGTATCACATGGATCGGCAAGGGAAATGTGGGTGGGGCTCCATTGTGCGTGTCACATGGTTCAGCAGGGGATAAAGACAGTGGGGCTCCATTGTGCGTATCCCATGGATCGTAAAGGGGAAAAGTGGGTGGGGCTCTGTTGTGCGTGTACCATGGTTCTGCAGGGGAAAAAGGAGGTGGGTTTCACTAGCCATTTGGTCCGGTGAAAACATTGTGACGATTGGTCCATACGCCCAAAATCACATCGTCACAATCGCAAAGACACTGAAGTTGCTGTGGACGCCTTTAAGAAGATATATTAAACAGAAAAATATATAAAATGTAAAAAGTTTAAGCTCCACAGGATCCTAAAGAGTAAGTATATCCAATTTCATGGTATTCAAATACCACGAGGTATGTGAGCTGCTGTAGAAAGTCCCCAATTATCCAATTTACCAAGTGAGCCACCTGCACTTCTTTAAAGATCTTTCTAAAGAAGCAGAAAAGGGAAGATGTGGCCTTCGTCAGCATTGAGGAGACAAGAGCTGGAGGAACCAAACAGTGAAACAAGAAAGCATCGAGGAAGTGAGCTTAAGTTTAGTGTCGTGGAATTATTGAAGGGCATTACGTCAGAGGAGCAACAGGCAGAAGAACCTCAGGTTTTACCATCAGCTGAGTTTGGTGTTGGTCCACACAGAGGCCTGACCTCAACCCCATCAAACACCTGGAGGACCGGTATGATCCCAGTGGACATCATAAAAGCTCTTGTAGCTGTAATGTGTTGGTGTCCTTTTGTCCAACTTTAGAGAATTTTAGACTTTAGTTAATGTTATTGTGCACCATTTGTCTGCAGGTCCCGAGGCTCATGGGAACCCAGAGGAACTTGTGTTCTGGAATAAGTTCAGTAGGGTGAGTGCTGAATCTCTGATGTCACCGTTTCCATGGTTCAGCGTGTTTTGGGCTTGAATGTACAAAGAAATGTAGACGGCAGTAAATAGATGCTGAGGATGAAACCACCAGGCAGGAGGTGTAGAGGAAGGACAAAGAGGTTTATAGATGCTGTGAAGGAGGACATGCAGGCTGAAGTGATGAATGTTAACGCCATTGTTTTGCCGGCTTTCAACTAAATCTGATGAGCAAAATACCGCAAAGCGAAGTTACTAAGTCTAAATAAATTGTTTCAGGTGATTTGATCATTATTTTACACTGGTGCAGACCATGTGAACCACTGTCCATCTTCAATCTGATGTGACCTCACCATCCTTATTAACACTTTCACTTCAGCATTCTTACTTTTGTTTTATTTACTCGCTGTAATGTTCCATCATCAGCACGTCTGCATTCAGGAGGAATTAGAAACATGCAAAGCTCACACTCGCTGAGTCCTAACACTCACCCAACACACACCTGCTGACTGGGATGGGTGTAAAACTAATTGTTCATTGTGTAAAGTACACAAAACAAAGTGACGATAGTCAGTATGCAATAAATCAACAGAACACGTTCCATTCAGAGGTGGATGTTAAGTTTTATTCCTAATGATGTTTCGGTGGAGTAAAGTGTTCGGAGTACTTCTACTCTAATACATTTATAAGTGCGCCAAATTATAATGTCTTTGTGTAAAATGTTAGCAACTTGATCACAAAGTGCACTTCACTGTATAAAATGAACTCCTTCCAACCCTAGATAGTGCACATGTGTAGTGTTAAGGTAGCTGTTGGGACTGTTCCACAAAGCCTAACTCAGTAAGCCAGGCTCTTTATCTGAGTGTCCTTTCCATGTCCTCCCCGTGCCCGTGTGGGTTTCCTCCGGTTTCTCTGGTTTCCTCCCACAGTCCAAAAACAGGGATTGCAGGTAAATTGAATGCTTTGAATTGCCCTGGATAACGTGTGTTTGTGTGTGTGTATGTGAGTGAGTACCCAGCGATAGATTGGCACCCTGTC
The DNA here is from genome assembly GCA_025769995.1 of Xyliphius kryptos. Taxonomy (NCBI): domain Eukaryota; kingdom Metazoa; phylum Chordata; class Actinopteri; order Siluriformes; family Aspredinidae; genus Xyliphius; species Xyliphius kryptos. The sequence goes on along the minus strand of JAOUQT010310609.1, from coordinate 6,522 downwards.
CTGGTTGGCCAGAGCCCAGGCATGGGGAACCCCACCGCAACCCTAGTAGAGGAATAAGCGGAAGGTAATGGATGGATGGATATGTATATTACATACAGGGTGGGCCATAAGTATGAATACACCCTGATATAATGGAAGTGGTTGCTGATATCACCTTATGGTTTGTGGCATATTGGTACACGGGAGGAGGAAAACATTTGAGGCTGGGTGACGCCCATGGCGGCCATCTGCAAAGCCGTCATTTTGGATTCAACTTTACTTTACTTTTTACTTAATGGGAAGGGGGTCATGTGACACAAAAATACAGAGAATTTCACAAAAAAACAATGGTTTGATCATTTTTAACGTAGCTTTATTCATTATCGAGGTATTGCCACATTTGTGACATGGAGCAACAACAGTAACCCACTAAAGGATGTGCTCGAAGTGCTGCATATTGTGTTGAATAGTCAACGTGATTCTCTTCTTCCACTCTTGATTCACTGAGAGCAACACAGCAGAAGAAATGCTACCACATACCACCTGAAACAACAGATAAAAGAGGCCTGTGGTAGCATTTCTTCTGTGGTATTGCTCTCGGTGTGTTAAATATATATTTATAAACCCACCATACAATGAGTAAAATGCGATTAGGAAGGAGCGACTATAATCTTAACAAATTCAGGTGTTTTATCACAGTTATGGTCCACAGATATCACAAAAACATATTTGTAACCAAGTATTATTAAAAAACCGAGTGCTTAAGGGGAAGTTACTTAAGGTACATTTTGTCATATAGGTAATACAAATGTTTGTTCAACTGAAAAACTTCGGATACATTTACGCTACCAGGTCAAGGTTACATTTTAAAATAATGCAGAATGATAAGTGCAGTTTCAGTTGATTAGTCTGATGTGCAGGAAAATATTAAACGCCATATTTGGGACAGTCACTTAAAACGCTTAACGCGAAAACGGCTCAACGTGGCTTAATTTATCTAAAACAAATTATTGATATTATTAGTTTGTGGATTTAAACATACAGAATGATTCTATGTTGTGCAATGAAAATGCTACTGTACATCATATTGTATTTGCACCATTATTCACAGACAGACAGACAGACAATTATTGGTGTTTTATAATAGACCTCTAATGATTCCGGCGTTTATTGCTCATGTTTTTTTTTAGCACTGCTCATGGAGCTGCACCACGATCTCCTGTTTTTCCTGAAACCTTACGCCCCGTTTTGCTCGGTTTTATTTCTGGCATCATGACGAGGTTACTGATAAAACGAAACCTAACGAGAAAGCATGAAGCTGAGACCTCAGAGATTCAGTTCAGAGCCAAAGTCCACCCCCAGTGCAGATTCCAACATTATCACAAAAATACTACTATTATTACTAAAATAACTACTATAACTCCTACTATTACTGTTCTCATTATCAATACCATTGCTACTAGTATTAATATTATTATTACTACAACGAAATTACTATCACTGTAAATAATATTACTATCGTTAATACTTATAATACTATTCATATTATTACTTATTGTTAACACTATTATTATTGTTGTTAATAATACTGCTATTAATAATATTACTAATACTTATAGTAATATTCCTACTATTGACACTACTATTAATACTATCATTACTTTTAACTGTACCACTGCATTCATTTACCAGTATCATTACTATTACTACTAAAATTATTACTACTCATATTAAAACTGTTACATTTACATTTAGTTATTTAGCAGACGCTTTTATCCAAAGCGACTTACAAGGATCCCAACTTGGTTGGGGTCAGAACACAGGGTTGAAACAGGACCCTGTTATAAAACTGTTATAACTGTTAATAGTACCACTATAATCACTTCTCATATTAATATTTTAATTACTACTATTTATATTACTATAAATGTTAGTATTACTACTACTATCCATAGCTAACATACATCATACTATTGATACTACCATAAATTCAACTATACACGTGTATCTGTGTGTGTGTGTGTGTACACATTCACACCCTTGAAATATTACTAGTATGTGTCAAACTTAAAAGGCTTGCATGAAGCTTTCTCCGCCCAAACCCAATATATCTATAGTGCATCGATCAGAACTAGGATTATTGCATCAAAGTGTGATATTTGGAAAACGTTTAAAGGTTTAAACTTTGTGTTTACCTTTAGCCTGTAGCCAATGAGAGAGGAGGAGCCTTCTGGCTGTGGATCGAAGGAATACTGGACCTCATTAAGCGCTGCCTTCTCAATATTTGGAATGATGGGTGAGTTTGGAGTTAATGCAGAGATTTAAAGACTTCTTTGGAATCCCAGTGGGTTTTGTTTCCTTGCATGAACATGTTTCTTGTTCCTCCCTCTACATCTGCAGGTATATTATTGGCTTCATAAACAAAGAGAAGGAGAAGAACTTATTACAGTACAAACGACCAGGAACCTTCCTCCTGCGCTTCAGTGAGACCTGTAAAGATGGAGGCATCACTATAACGTGGGTGGAACGTTCATCCTGTGGTACGTTATATAACTTACTTAAAAAAATGGATTTTATACAAAAAATATGGACAAGAAGGATTAATACTCACCTTTTAATTAGTACATTCCAGTTCCATGACCAGAGGGGTTCATATGTTACACAGCTTAATAAATTAATATTATTATAATCCTCTAACATCAGGGTTCAGAACTGGTCTCACTCCAGGGCCCACATGTTCTTCTGGTGATTAAGTCATGACCCACTTTATAGAACACAAAATAACATTTAAATATACATATGCAGTAAACGTAAAAGCATTATTTAAAAAATAAATGTGGAAACTTTCCCTCACTGAATGAAACTCCACATTTTAAATACTCTAGTTTTATTTGTGTTTCGACATTTTGCTTCTGAACATCATCATAAAGTTTAAAGAGAAGAAAATAAAGGCAGAGAGGCAGGCGTCAGCGAGCGCTGCAGTCTCGTTGCTATGGTAACCACTATTTGTTTACTTTACTGGTTACCATAGCAACAAAAATGTTGCGCTGTCTGATGTGTGCCTCTCTGCCTTTTTTTTTCCAGATGAGTACAAACGAGATGAGCATGAATTTTTTTTTAAATTATTATTATTATTATTTTTTTTTACAGTAAAATCTTTGTTTTCATTGGTAATCCGTCTGCAAACAATCAGTTAAATCTGAAATCGATGAAAACTCAGGCACTATAGAGACTCCAAAATATATAAACCACGTCTTATAAATAAAATAATAAAGAAATTATAAATACAGCATTTTATATTATTTTATTTTAAATGAATATAAAAGTTTAATGTAAATAGTAAATGAAAATTTAACTGAACAGCATTTACATTTCTCATCATCTAACTGTTTTTGATCCAAATTAATAATAACTTTCCAGCATCTTCAGTTTCTGTTTGGGTAGCGCATTAATGTCCCTCATTACATTAGCTACGTTATTGTGGACGGCCGATTTCAGCGATCTTAATGCCGCTCTTGTGTTTTCTGTGACTGATCCATTGGAACCAGCACAACACACACCTGCACCACCATGTCAGCGTCACTGCAGTACTGAGAATCATCCACCATCCTAATAATACCTGCTCTGTCCATGGTCCTGATCAGAGTATGTAGGGAAATCGATGGACTACAGAATGGACCTGTAGAACTACAAAGTCCATTTATATGATCTCCATAATGTCTCGTTGTAATCTCATGTGCAGGTGAAGCAGAGATCCACTCGGTGAAACCCTACACCAAGTCGGATTTACTGACCCTCTCGTTTGCCGACATCATCCGTGACTACACTCTAATGGCTGCTCAGAATATTCCAGAAAACCCTCTGCTCTATCTCTATCCCGACATCCCTAAAGACGAGGCTTTCGGACGCTACTACAGCAGCACCCCTGATGGTACACATTCTGCACCCAGTTCCCCCTAATGCCACGCCCCTGTAGTTTATGTAGGGACATGTCCTTTTTTGTCTGTCTTTGTGTCTTATTTTATAGTACAATTTTTGATTGCTCTCCATCGATTTCTTTTTATCTCTTCTGTTGTTTCTTTGTTCCACTTTTTAGCTTTCGTTTTGGCTCAGTCAACACTATATTGCCAAAAGTATGAGCTTGAGGTACATCCCATTCCATCCCACTGGTGCACAGTAGGTTGGAAGAGGAAGGGGCCGGCTCCTGAAAAACAACCCCACACCATAATCCCCCCTCCACCAAACTTTACACTTGGCACAATGCAGTCAGCCAAGTAACGTTCTCCTGGCAACCACCAAACCCAGAATCTTCCATCCAATTGCCAGGTGGAGAAGCGTAATTTACTGCTCTAGAGTCCAGTGGCGGCGTGCTTTACACCACTGCATCCGACGCTTTGCATTGCACTTGGTGATGTATGGCTTGGATGCAGCTGCTCAACCAGGAAACCCATTCCATGAAGATCTCTGTGCACCGTTCTTAAGCTCATCTGAAGGCCACATGAAGTTTGAAGTTCTGTAGTGATCAACTCTGCAGAAAGTTGGTGACCTCTGCATTAGCATCCACTGTCCCCGCTCCGTCAGTTTACGTGGCCCACCACTTGGGGGCTGAGATGCTGTCGTTTCCAAACATTTCCATTTTTCTATAATCCAGCTGACTGTGGAATATTTAGGAGCGAGGAAATTTCACGACTGGATTTGCTGCACGCTGGAATTCACTAAGCTCCTCAGATCGAGCCATTCTTTCACAAATGTTTGTAAAAACAGTCTGCATGTCTAGCTGCTTGATTTTTTTTTTTTTTTACCTCTGTGGCCATGGAAGGCATTGGAACATCTGATTCTGATCATTTGGATGGGTGAGCATATACTTTTGGCAATACAATGTATATCAGCCTGTGTGTAACGAATGAATATAAAATATACGAGTTTTACTTTTTGAATAGAATTACTGAAATAAAATACTGAATTTTTCATAATATACTTAATTATTTTACCGAACAACGCGTTGCATTTGGTAGTGCATATATTCACCCTAGTTAGGGGCACTACGTAGTGCGTAGTGTGCGAATGGAGACCGAGCCTTGGTGTTAGCGCTCTGAGCATACAGACGCGACCGTATTTCACTGCACACAGCGGGAAAGCGGTCAGGATTGTGAGATAAATGTCGGTTTATAAGTTAAAATTCGTTGTTTAAAATGAAATTGTAATGCGGCAGGTTTGTACAAGTGTGTCGCGTCGTTGAAGGAGCGTTAGCAGCCTGTTAGCCGATTGCCGCTGACCCAGGCCTAGCATCGGTTAGCCTCCAGCTCATTAGCTTCTCGTTCCAGTTCCAGTTTTCAGGATATTAATCACTTCGTGCGGTCCAGAGGCCGAAGACATGACGGACCACAACGCTGTGATCGCACAACAAATACTGGACAGGTATGTGGACCTCTAAAGAGGAAAGCGACGGGATAACGTGTCCCACAGTGCACGGTCCGGAACAAGGTGACGATGGGTCACTGACCTCCGTACACGAGAAATGTATTATTGTGTGTGTGTGTGTGTGTGTGTGTGTGTGTGTGTGTGTTTTTTTTTAAATAAATACATGTATTTTGAATTCTCAACTGTAACATTCACACATCCCTTTATAAATGTTACCTGTTTTTACCTGTTTCTTCAGGATGAGGATGATGCTAATGCGCATGCGCATCTATTGGGTTCTGTGCTCGTGTTTATATAAAGTATATAATTTAATGCTGTCTGTAGTTATTGAGGGACGCAACTAAGGATATGTTTTGTTCGAAGCAGTGTCATTACTCATGTGACCACAGGTAACTAATTGTTCTAAAACCTAGATGCACCTTGAGCAGGTAAATGTTGTGCCCCTTTGCTCTGACCAATATAGTGGACCTTGACCTGGTTTATATGGTGCAACCATGACTTGGTGAATCTGGTGGCCCCATGACCCATTTGATATTGTGACTTGTCTAATACATTGACCCCGTGTCCTGATGCACCTTGAGCAGGTAAATGTAGTGACACGTTGCCCTGACCAATATGGTGGACCTTAACTTGGTTTATATGGTGCAGCCATGACTTGGTGAATCTGGTGGCCCCAAGACCCATATAATATTGTGACCTGTCCAATATGTTGACCCTGCGTCCTGATGCACCTTGAGCAGGTAAATGTTATGGTAGTCTGCCCTGACCAATATGGTTGACCTTCACCTGGTTTATATGGTGCAGCCATGACTTGGTGGCCCCATGACCTATCCAATTTTGTGACCTGTCCAATATGTTGGCCCTGTGTCCTGATGCACCGTGAGCAGGTAAATGTAGTGGATCTTGACCTGGCCGATATGGCAGCCCTATGACTTGGTGAATCTGCTGGCCCCATGACTAGGTGTGTACCTAATGATTTTTTTTTAAAAATTGATTAATCTTAACGATTATTTTTCCCGATTAGGCGACCGCTCTTACAACTATGACTCTAATGTGAGTGTGTTGGAAATTTCAAAATATTCATTCATTATCTTTTACTCAATTCTCTACGAGGGTTGCGGG
>JAOUQT010310598.1:0-15050 GCA_025769995.1 Xyliphius kryptos | reverse complement strand
CATCCGTGCAGTGAAACACACAAATACACACACACACAGGTGAAGTGAGCACATGTGCCCGGAGCAGTGGGCAGCCAGCACAGTGCCCAGGGAGCAACTGGGGGTTAGGTGCCTTGCCGAAGGACACTTCAGTTATGACTTGCCGGTACTTGCAATCAAACCAGGGACCTTCCAGTCGCAAGGCTGGTCCCTTAACCACAAGCCTATGACTGCTCCACAGTCTGCTCCTGTCAGGAATTTAACAAGAATATCCTCAAGAAACTTTTGAGGAATTGTGCAAGTGGGTTTTTTTTGGGGTATTTGAGTAGAAAACTGTGTTTATATGAAGTAAGTGCATCCTACATATATTGGAGTGAGACACTAATATATATTATGGTTATAATGAATTACTGTATTAATGGTGAATAATTTAAACAACCTCTTTTAGACACATTCAACACACACATTCACACACTAATGAGCAATTTAGAGATACCAATTGATTTATTATGCATGTCTTTGGAATGTGTGAGGAAAATATTTTCCTAAAATTGATTTACACTCACCATGTGGTCCACTATGATGTCCAAGAATTTGAACAATTTTAAAAACTAATAAAAATCACGTCTGTGTTGTCACACCAATCACAATCTTTGTTTTACAGTAGACACTCAGCAACAGCACAATAACAATTGCTGCCATTTGTGTACAAAACTAACTTTTTATATTTTAGTAGAAGTTTGAAGGCTAGTTATACTTTATTGCGGACTTTTATCATCTGTTTTATTTTGATTTGATTTTATGTTCATCTTATTAAACAATTGGTGATGTTTATACTACTCAATTTTGTTGGTATTGTCAGCAAACTTTCCTTGACTGACATCTAGTTAAACTCTGGTCTTACCTGAATAACCCGCATGTTAAGGCCAGTCTCCTGTGCCAGCTGTTCCCGGATGTGCCTAGTGGGTTTGGGCGTGGCTGCAAACGCTGCTTTAAGCGTTTCCAGCTGTTTGGCTTTGATGGTGGTGCGCGGGCCACGTCGCTTAGCCCCTGCACTCTGCTCATCGTTCTCATTTCCGCCTGTGTCTTTATCCGAGCAGTGACCCGCCTCTGAGTCTTTTCCGTCATCCTGAGTGTCCTGAGAGTCTGGAGACAGGCTCGGATCACTGCATGGCGTTACTAAAAGAATCATAAAAAGGACATAATTCTAAAAGGTATCTGCATACATGCACATACACAAATAAATACAGACTATTCACATTTCACTAATAACTAATAACCAATCAGTTCTGGAGAAGAACAATATACAAATGTGGCGCAAACATTTACAACACTCCAGTTATATTAAAACTTTTAATATAAAGTTTTATATATTAACTGCACTGTCTATTCAGAACTTTCTGCATGAATTTTCTGATTCTCCAGTAATTACCCTGCAGATTTAAAAGTGTTACATCCGTTGTGTCTGTGGTGCAGGAAAATAGGTGCTCCAAATGAGATTTGCCCAAACAAAGATCAGCTGTGTTTCTATATTTTTTTTATCTGATGGTGTGTCTGATGCCAATATTTATCAAAGATAAAGTGTGGAGCATGGAGAAAGTGTTTCAGAGTGTGTATTAATGGATAGAACAAGGAATATGACATGATGGTTAGCCATGAAGAAGAAACCAGGTGTCCATCCAAATCCATTGATAACAACACTTTGTGTACACGTGAACTGATTCTGTTTGATAAATGAGTGGATTATGTGGCAAATAATTAGCAGACAGAAATAAATACTCATGTCTGATGAAGAGGTGAGAACAAATAGGCATTTATGGTTCGCAGCACAGACTAAAAATGTTTCAATAGGGGAATATGAAAGCTTGTACACAGTTAGACATGGGGGAAAATTATTTCTTTTACTAAATGCCCATCTAGCAACCCCGCGCTAAAGGGCAGGAACAAATTTAGACAGGGTGCCACTCCATCAAATGGCATAGACACACACACAGTCATACACACTAACTGCGACAATAGAGACATCGAATAAATTAGCACACATGTCTTTGGAATGCAAGAGGACTCTGGAGCACCCGCATCAAAACAGGGAGAACAAACAAACTTCACACAGAAATTTCCCAGGTTATCCCACCTGGGCCTCCAACCCAGGTCCATGCTGTGAGACAACAACACTATTCCATACTGCCCCATAATTATATATATATTAATTTTAACCGCATAATAAGTTCACTGGACTAAAAAGACCTGGTTAACTGGTACATTTTTTTTATTAATTACAGCACCCAGGCTTTAGGAGGTGACTCCACATGGGGCAAACATCCTGCAAGTCAATGCACTGCATCAGATTGAATAGTTCAGCTTGCTAGTTTGAGGCTCGTCTCTTGCAACAAGGCAATCGTTGTTTAATGTTTGGCTTGGTTTCTTGATAGTTGTCTTATCTTTTAATCTTGTGGTACAAAAATATCCTAAAGCTAAAAAAGTCTGGGATCTAAACATTTGTTTGCTCAATACTATATATTTACAAATAGCTGATAAATTTTACCTTCTGTTGTACAGAGGTATGATGAAAACTTTATATGCAAGCTGATTGTGACCAATTCGGACACTATATCAGTGATCATAAGCCACCAGACAGGTGTTCCTATTCCAGTGTTTTTTTTAAAGTGTACATTAATGCTTATTACTGCTTAATAAATATTCAAATGCTTAATACAGTATGTATTTAATATTTTAGCTATAATAATATCAAATAAAGCATGCATACTGGAGAGCAGGTTTGCATCTTTGCCATTGCAGTTACTCAGATAATCTTCTTTGCAGATGAATTTAGACTCATCCAGGATGTAGAGCTCTTCACCAGTGGACAGTTGCTTGTTGCAAATAATGCAGGTGAAACAGTTGAGGTGAAACACTTTGCTTCTGGCCTTTCGAACGAGGTCAGTGGGGGAGATGACCTGAGAGCAGCCTCCGCACTTAGTGCCATATCGTCTGCATAGAAATAAAAATGCTTAGCATATTGAAGTGAGGAATTACAGTATATACAAATATGCATTGTCTGGGACATATTTAAGGGAAACAACAAAATCATCATATTTTTTTTGTTCAGGGACCTTTAGTTGTCCTAATTATTGTTTGTTAGTGTTGCACTATTCTTCCACATATCCATAATATCTTTAATATTATTCTTCCACTTGAATTTCAGCACGCATGTCTTCCTACATTTTTTGAGATATAAATAAGACACGAATGCTAAAACAGCCAACATGCTTGGCAGACTTGTATTTGTTCATAGTTCATAGAAATGTAGATGTTTTCTGTGACAAAAATGGGATTTGGTTTGATTTAATATATTTGTTGTTAAACTGCTAGATTGTATGAGCTACAAACATGAAATTGGGCAAATTACAGATACTGTAGATCACAGTCTCCTTCATGCATTGGCACAACACAGTCCTGGTTACTGTAGAAACTACATTTTCTATGTATCAATATTCTATCACCTGGTATTTTGTGAATATTTTATTTGACCGTTTTTGACATATAGACACAGGACAAAAGCTAAAATCTCAGGCATCTTTAGGAGAAGCGTGCTTGTTTGTAGCTAAAAGAAAATTTACACGTTTTACAAGCTACAAACACAGATTTTGGCTGGCTCATATCAATTTACACTGAGACTCTTCACGTCAAATTATGGACAGCTCACACTCTTTGTTTATTTTATATCATTCTTTAAATTTCACCCCTTTTTTTATATTGGCTGAGCTACATTGTGTGACGTCATACACACTGACTAATTATTTTTCAAGTTACGATGATTGGTTTGGGACAAGGTACTGCAAAAAGGCCCATAGATAGCTTCATGATAAATTGAAAAAAAATCAATCAGCTTTTAAACTATAACTCAGATAATTTCTTGTAAATCCAGTCATTCTTTATACAGACATTTGTATTTGTTTTTAACCCCTAGACCCTTTGAAACCATTTTCAATAGAATATTCGTTGTGGTCAATAGTTACTAAAATATTCATTTAAAAATAAAAAGAAAGAATAAAAGTCACAAGAATTATAGAATATTTCGTGATCCTTGTAAATTATTTAGTTCAGCGAAAATACAATAAAAGGTTCCCGGAAGCGCGTGCTGTGTAATCTTGAAATGTTTACACGTTAAATTCAATTTTTCTTAAATATTCAATTTCTTGAACACGTAACAAACAAAAGGGTAAATTTCTAAAACGTATCAATTTATTATTGTTTTTTTTGTTAAACCCGAGTGGCTTTTATTATATTCTGTGATCCATTTATCTGTATTTCTCCCCATATTTTAACGCACCTCATTTAAGAAATTAATCAACTTCCTGTTCACCGATGATGGAGAAACCACATGTTGGCTTTATTATATTATTTAAAATGACACTTTTTTATGTTTTTATATTTTTTTCCAGCCCTTAGTCCCGAAAATTTATCCCAACATGTCAAGGAGTTTATGGAAGTATTGTGCGATAAAAAAATAGAATTAGACCTAAAATAAATAAAAAGACAGGCGGCACGGTGGCGCAGTGTGTAGTAAGAAGGACCCGGGTTCGATCCCCAGGGTGAGACGATATTGCATATTTGTCTATATTTGAATTACAATTTAAGAATGACATTTGTTACTGCATATTGTTATTGTAATGTCGATAGGAAAAATAATTGAGTAATAAAAAATAAATCAGTAAACTACAGTGATAATATATTGTTTATATACTGTTTTATGGAGTGTTTTATTTCCATAGGTATGAGTATATATATATATATGTTTTTATCACTATTGAAATTAATAAGAATTCAAAGTAATAACAACTGTTAGATATTGTGAATAAATAACCATGGTTATTCCACTACAAAACTCTAAAGACAATGTTCAAGCATAAGAAAGATGCCTAGACCATGGCCCGGCACTTATGCGGATGAGCTTGAAATCATTCGCACTCTGGCTGTAGCATTTATCAACTTTTTGAAAATAAAAAAGGTTTTGCCCGACAAAATTTCCCTATTTTCGATGCACATTTTCCATCTGTCAACATCTTTATATATATATATATATATATATATATATATACTTGTAGCTAAATTCACAATACTTTTGAAAAAATATTCTTATTCTAATAGTTTGCTAAGATTCATCCTCCTCCTTATCATATTCTTAATCCTTCTTATGCAGTTATTATTATTATTATTATTATTATTATTAGTAGTAGTAGTAGTAAAAGAAGATGAGGAAGAGGAGCTACATTATTATTATTATTGTTGTTGTTATTATTATTATTATTATTAAAGCCGAAAGATGAAAAAATATTATTATTATTATTATTATTATTATTATTATTATACATAGTGGTCGAACTGGTCCTGTGGGGATCAGAATACAATATACATTTTTAATTTATGGTTTAATGTCATTTGTTATTTTTGGTGATGTAAAAAAATGTGCTCTATTAATTTGTTCGTTTTTGAAACCAATAAATAATATTCAAAGAAAAAAATATTTGTGATACAGTGACACTACATTAAATAACATTTTTAAGCATAATACATTTTTCTCTTTTGTTTGTAACATTTTGTTTGTTTGTAACATATTCAGCTCTCAAGCCTATAGACGTAATAATCCACAAGTCTTTGTCTCCGGGATTTTGTGCCTTATTGCTTACCTAAAAAAGTCAGTTTTGCAGTAAAGTCTTCCCTCTCTGGAGAAACATTTCTCTGTTAAATTGCACTTGCAGTCGCAGCACTGGACGCATTTTGCGTGCCACGCGCGGTCCAGGACGTTCAGGAGGAAACGGTCCAGGATAGGCCGCTCGCACCCGGCGCACTGGAGCATCTTCACACCCGGGAGCACACAAACACCCGGAGAGCGAGGGAAAAAATCGGGAATCAGAAACGTTTGCAAGTCCAAGCAGATGAAAAGTTAATCAAATCCGACTTAAAATCCCATATGCGTTTTCTTGCAAAATTCGCATCCTGAGAGACGAGACGAGATTGTCCAAATAGTCTGCAGAAGTCTTACTTGCAGGAATAACTCGTAAAAATCATAATCATTATCACATCATTATTATAATTGTGCTATTCGCGCGTTTTGCATCCAGCATCCGTTTGACACCAAATTTTTATAAGTGACTGCATGAATATTCCTGAACACTTAAAAACTCCAAAGTTCCGTCAATATCCATATCCTACTATTACAACCCGCTCATTCCGACCGTCAGTTTTCTACACGATCCCGCATAACGCCAACAAGTGACGTCATCACGGACCATGACCAATAAGAGTTAAGCCGTTTAGGTGACACGGGTGCTTGTCACACTGGAACCTCGTCGGACTGGTGGCAATCGTGATGACAAGAGCTGGAGTCAAAAATGATCCTCATACTCCCTGTAGCACAAGGTGTGATTTTACTCCACCAACATCCTATTGCACTGAGGGTTTTCACCATACTGTAAAATGGTTTTTTAACAGGTTTGTTTAGAATTTTAGTCGAATCTCAGTAAAAATGATAAACCCCAAGCAGCAGAGACTAGTGCACAAATACACTCACCAGCCACTTTATTAGGTACACCTTGCTAGTTGGACCACATTTTTGGCATACTTTAAACAGAGATGGTACTGTGCATTCCTCTGTTTTAACGAGTGGTTATTTACGTTATTGTTGCCTTTCTATCATCTTGAACTGTGTCACTATTCTCCAATGCCCTTTTACATCGCCAAGGCATTTTCTCTTTTTCTGATCTTCTTCTTCTTTTGGTCTCTCCCTCACATCAGGTGTCGCGACAGCGTGTCAATTATAACTGAAGAACTCGCATCATTTATATGGCAAATGTTTTACGCCGGATGCCCTTCCTGACTCAACCCTCACCATTTACTTGGGAGATGGTTGTGTGTAAAAATTCCAGTTGATCAGCAGTTTATGAAATATTTTGACAAGCCCGTCTGGCACCAACACCCATGCCATGTTCCATGCCAAGTCACTTAAATCATATTTCATCCCCATTCTGGTTCTCGGTTTGCACTTCAGCAAGTTGTCTTGATCTCCTCTACATGCCTAAATGCACTGAGTTGCGCTGACATGCGATTGGCTGATTTGATGTTTGCGTTAACAAGCAACTGAACCAATAAATTAGCCAGCGAGTATACATTGAACTATCACTGGTTTAGGAACATACGAAGGTGGCATATGATCACTAGTATTGTTCCCCAGTTGGTCAGAGCTGGCTCTCATATAATGTGTTGATCATTCCACTACAAAACAGGAGGAAACATTTAGCAGCTATGACAGATAGTTGGAGCCTAGAGGTGTAGTGCCACTGTTTCGGCAACAGCAAGAGCCGCATGCGGTCATGGATCGAGTTGCTTATTGAGGATGTTTGCCAAATTATGTTACCCTGTTACCCTGAGTCTGTTACCCTGCTGTTATTAATAAAAAAAATGGACTAACCTATATTATTAGCCAGAGAGTTCAGTGTAGAAGTCAATGTTATTTATAGGATGTGGTGCATCCTGGAGGTGTTTTATTCATCTCGGGTTCGGATAAGAATGGAAAAAAAATCTAATTAAACAAATATTAAACTTACTCCCTTAGAGCTTGTCCGTTTTTAATGTACGTTTATTTACGTTTACGATTATTTACGTAACCCAAGGTGTAACCTAAACTTAGCCGATTCCTTTTGGCCAATCAGAATCGAGCATTCATCAGCCCTGTGATTATAATTTGTTGTAATTATTAGGTTGCAACATAGCTGTAACACAAAGTATCAAGATTATAGGCTTGAAATATAAAAACAAATCAGTATAAAACAATATTAATTTTACTTTAATTCATTACAATTAATGTTACACTTCTGCATGCTTTATTTTCTTAAATCAAGATATAAATGTGTGGATGCAATAAACGAAATTTTAATTCAAACGGACGCTTCCTGTTTCACATGACAAGTCTTTTTATTTTTCATATCTTTCTTTATGCATTTGTAATCGAGCATGGTGTAAACCGGCTGCAGGTTCGATGATATGCGAAATGACACTGGGAAAAGCAAAGCGCGCCGGGTTCCAGCTCGACATGGCTGCGAGTTTCTGCGCCATTATTCCGCGGGGAATCAGTAATGATCAGAGCATGCAGTGCTTTAGACCTTATCGCGCGCTGGGGGCTAAACGTGCACGCACCGGAACGCGCCAGATAACGGAGCGAACAGAAGGCACGCAGCTGGCCCCGGTCCCTGGCCTCGGCAGATACTCCGGGTCGTCACTACGTGATGGATTTTAACCAGATATTTATTTCTTACGTCCCTGATGTTATTTCTTATCAAATGCGTACATTATATCAGCCATACAATTAAAACCACTCAATTACACCTCTGTGTGGTATCTGGTACCTGAAAGTAAACAGAAAATCTTTTTTTCACTGGTGCATAATTCTAGAGTCAGTTGTGGCACTATAGGCAAAAATTCACAAGGGTCCCATTTTAGGCAGCATTCGCCTGTATTACGGCTTTAGTTCTTTGTGCCATACTTTCAACAGAGATGATATTCTCACACAGTTACAGACTGTTTTAGGATGGGTTCTTCTTTTGATTGTGGTTATTCTCAAAGATTCTTCCTCTTATCATCTTAGGGTGTTTTTCTTTACAACAGTCGCCATCCATCTAGCTAATTAGTTACATGAATTTCATCAATATATCTTGATTTTAATACCTGTGAAGTACCTTGGTGATAATGTACCATTTGTGAAAGCCACTATAGAAATAAAAAATTGTACTGAAAATAAATAACATATAAATAATTTCATAACTTATTATTTTATTATCCGGTGTGTTTACATGATCAGTCTGATTAAAATTTCTCACAGTGCCAGGGCTTAACTTTTAAAAGTGGAACCTCTGTTTTTATACTGACAGATACATCACTCACTTATGTAACATTTGAGGTGACTTAAAACCCCATGTGGTCATTCTAGTATTCAAACTGCCCTTATGCACTAAATTCTAAATTCCAGCGCTCTACCCAATTACTCCTCTCTACTCTCCAATGTGATGCATGTAATTCCTGTTGGCAAGCAGCACCTCTACCTTTATTTTCTGTACTTTGTTTAGCCCCCAGCGCTCTACTTAATTACTCCTCTCTACTCTACTCTCCAATGTGATGCATGTAATTCCTGTTGGCAAGCAGCACCTCTACCTTTATGTTCTGTACTATGTAATATGGGAGCTCTATTAACATTCATAATTGTTTGTTTAGCACATCCTAATTGATTTACATATATAAAATTTGTAGGATCTTCCTTACCGTTCCTCAGTCCATGCTTAGTTCCTGTTTTTGCAGTGTAGCAGGTTGCATTAGTCTTCTGAATTAGGATGGCATTGCCCATTTGAAAGAGGATGGCAGTATTTAACTAATTTTTTAGATAGGTGTTATATGTCAAAATAAAAATCCATATGAATCCAAGAACCCAAGCTCTCCAAGCAGAACATTGCCCAGACTATTACACTGCCTCCACTTTTTTGCTTTTTTTCTTTATATTTTATCTTGATTCATCACCATAACTCCTTTTCCTATTGTTTATGGTCCAGCTGTAATGCATCACAAACAAACTGTAATGCATCACAAACAAGATTATTTATTCTGACTCCTTTCAATTACAGCCAGAATTTAGATTTCAAACTGTTACACAGAACCTTTTTTGATGTATCATACCAGAGGGATGATGAACTCTCCATGTGTTTCAGTGAGCCTTGGGCACATATGACCCTTTTCAATGGTTGTCCTTCCTTTGACCTCTTAATAGCCACTTACTCACCGGTGCATACTGGGAACAACACAACATCATCTTCATATTACAATATTGCACTTGTCCAATCACTTCGATCTTTATGTCTATCTATTATTTAAATATAAAGTCTTCCATTCAAGCTGCATAATACAGTATTGTGCATAAATATTTGGCAGCCTATTATTTTTATTTTTATTATTTTTTTAAAAACGTTTATTTTTATGAATTCTGCATACATATGAATCCCAGTAGCATCAGCAGTTTCTGAAATAAAGAGTTAAACAGTTGAACAGCACGTGAACGCAAATCATTTATAGCTATCATTCCTGTAGTATGTGATTTGAAACGCAGCCCTAGCCATAACGGAGCCCAACCATCCGTCTGTAGTGCCCTGTTTATGTATATTACCAATACATTTCATCTGCTTCTCACACTCTGAACATAAAATCCTGCAAGACGACGATGATCCACCCATACATCACTCAGCACAAAGCAGTGAAGCGTTGCTTGATGTGATATATAGGCTATAAATTGAAGTCCGTCCTTCGCCCTGTTATAGCTCGTACAAAACCAAAGAGGGTAATTTTGGCAAAATAATAATTCAATATTACAGTAAATGTCAAATAAACACTTACATCTGTGCATTAGGGCAGTTTGAATACTAGAATGATCACATGGGGTTTTAAGTCACCTCAAATGTTACATAAGTGAGTGAGTAAAAATTCTTTTCTGTGATTTCTGTTTGAGAAATCACAGAATCACATACTTTAAACATAAATATTCTGCTTTTCTTGGTTGTAACGAGTGGTTAATTGAGGTACTGTTGCCTTTCTATCATCTCAAACTAGTCTGCCCATTTTCCTCTGACCTCTCACAAGGATTTCACATCGACACAACTGCCACTTACTGGATATTTTTCTTTTTCGGACCATACTATGTAAACCTTAGACATGTTTGTGTGTAAAAACGCCCCAGTAGATCAGCAGTTTTTGAAATAGTCAGATCAGCCCGACTTGCACCAACAACCATGCAACGTTCTAAATCAATTAATTCACTGTTGTTACATATTTAGATGCTCGTTACATGCCTAATTGAGCCAAGGTGTGGCTGTGATGGGTTGATTAGGTATTTGTGATAACAAGCTATTGAACAGATGTACCTAACAAAAATCGTAATTACAACAGAAGGGTTTTGCTCATAGAATGTAGCAAATGCGACAACCAAGACTCCGGAAAAACTGTACCATATTCACCAAGGCGCTTACTTCACCTTAACAGCTAATTACTAGGCACATGTAAAGACTTTAAAGAAAAGGCCATATGCTTCCAGACTATTAAAAATATTAGATACATTTGTGTTAACAAGCAATTGAACGGGTGTACCTAATAAAGTGGCCGGTAAGTTTAATATGGTTCATGTATTATAATTATTATGATAACATTTTTAGGATGGCACGGTGGCAGAGTGGATAGTGCTGTGGCCTCACAGCAAGAAGATCCCGGGTTTGAGCCCCGGATGGGGCGACTCAGGAAATTTCTGTGTGAAGTTTGCATGTTCTCCCTGTGTTCGAGCGGGTTTACTCCAGGGACTCTGGTTTCCCCCCACATTTCAATGACATGCTTGATCGTTAACTTAGTGTCTCTAAATTGCCCATTAATGAGTTTGTCTGTGTGTGCCCTATGATTGTTTGGCGCCCTGTCTAGGGTTGTGGGTACCGGTTTTCCCATGACCCTTAACTAGGATTAAGCAGGTATAGAGATCAAATAATTGAATAAATTATTCATTTTTTATATATATTTTTTTAACATGTTTTTATGCGTATGTGGTTTTTAACCACAATTATTTTCATAAGTCAACAAGAACAGGCTAGTCTCGATTGAACTGACCAATCAGAATCAGGCAAAGCATTACATGGGTAAGGTCCTGGCAAAAGTATATTTTTTCTTTGTTCAACTTAAAAATATTTGTGTAAACAGTTATTCTCAGTTATAATACGAGAACATACGAAATCTTTTTTACAGTAATTCAATAAAATATTTACTTATATTGAGTCTTTATTCAGACTGATTAAATTATGGGTTGACATTTTATTTTTCACTGTAAAAACCTATAGCAAATATGGAGTGAATAACAATCACAGTGTGAAACAAGCAGTACTTAATGTTATGTGTATTGTAAAACAATATTTTCTTAACAGTAATGCATGAAAATAAAAATAGTCGGACTCATTGAAGACCAACAGACGTTTTAAATACTCAATACTACACCATTCAGTGTCTCTTCTTCTGCACAGTAATCAAACATGGGCTCCCACTGTTTATTGTTTTGTATCACATTTCATCACATTAGCACGTGTTAATTGCTGCTAATTGGCCTTGAAACAAGATGAAACAGGAACCCAGTGGGAACAGTCTCATTTGTGGAAAAAAACAATTGATTAACATTTAATAAATAATGTCATGCAATACAGGGTCAGTGTGTACTGGTTTTTCATATATATTACAGGAAGTAAAAAAAAACTTGATTACCATTTAACATGCACTTAGGTTCTGGGTTCTAGTAGATGGTATGTGATATTAAATGCTAGTTTGTTTAGGAAACAACTACTCTACATAGGGCACTGTGTAAAATTCTTGGCATATTACTTACCAGGCCAAGTTTCCGGCAAAAAAATAAAAAAATGAAGAAAGCTACTGGGTTTTGCTTATAATAAGGAAGCAGGTCTATAGAAGTCTACAGACGTCTACAGAAGAACTGTGTCAAATTCCCCAGGACTAAAACTAAATTACTGTTAAGTACTGTAAAAAGCCTTAGATACATGCAAAGACATGCAATAAAGTGCAGATGCCTATAAACATAATCAATATGTTTCTACTACTTGCATAAAGTGCAGTGAATAGTAATAAAGTAAAGGAATTCAATTGTTGCAGTGCTTTGTTCTTTAAACAGTTTGTGCAGTTTTATGGGTTACATTATGTTTCAGATCATTCAGAAATTTTTTAATAATACACAGATAACATAAATGCATTATTAAATTATAAACCCCTTTTATTAAATATTAAAAAAACCTACTCTATTTCACTATTTAGCAGATGTTATCCTTCATAATTTTCTAACAGAGTGAATGGTTCTGGTGGTTATAAAGACTATTACATTAGCACCACCATTATGGTATGATAGTAAACAAATATGTCCTGGTGCTGCTGCGGTAGCAGTGTAACTGGGACTGCAATCCTCCCTGGGTTTGCGCTGGAGCTATGATTTTTCACATTTGTCTGTCTGTGTGTCACTGTATATATATCTGCTTGTGTCTGTGTTTGTGTTTGCATGAAGGTGCAGTGGTGTGTGTCTTGGGAGCATGGCCATCCCAGAGACACACACCATTGTGAATTGCATGCACCGTTCCATTCCTTCTGTTTTTGCTCATAATTAGCCTGTCTATAAATCAAAGGAGAAATGGGGGTCAGTGCACATTCATTTTGTCTTTATTGTATGCATTTGTGATTGTTCCTATGTGTGTACATCTTTTTATTATTATTTTTTTTTGTATGTTCACAGCTGGTGGCTTCCAAGGACACTGACAGCACTGGAGGATCGGAACCAGCATCCCACTGGTCCTTGTCCCTCACCTACCACATACCTCACCTGAGCCCCTCAATGACTGTGTTTTTGTATAATTTCTTGCTGTCTATAATGTTTTTTTTAAAATCTCTCTTTACATCTGTCTGCTTCTGTGATTTTTGTATGGGACGGCAACCCTGTTCCATAACAAAACCTTTGTCTTCTTATTGGATAGCCGTGTTTTGCACCTTGCAGCTACTTTACGGTTGACCCCTTTTTTTTATAGCGTAATCAAGTACAATGACATTAAATGAGGCAAGAGAAAGCTAAAAGCTTTTACATCATTGTCAGTTAGCAAGACTTAGGTGGCTCAAGGATCTGTGGTCTCCACTGTCTATCCTCTATTTCATAATGGACCATACATTTTGAATAGGAGACATATCTGGACTACATGCAGGCCATTCAAGCACATGCACTATATGCCCATGAAGCCAAACCTCATGCGGTATTGTATTACCACTTGTGATGCAACATTATAGATATTAAATATTCAATATATAAATTGCCATCTTAAGGGAGGACATGGAGTATTTATCATATTTTCTTGTGTGCATTTTTCCATTACCAGTCCTTTGAAAGCCACTGCTGGAAGCTGTTGAATGCAATCAAAGAGAAGGGCAGAAGCTTAAGTAATCCGTATTGACATGCTCTCACTTCGATCTACCAAGAGCCATCGGATTTATCTCACTTGTAAAGACCTGAGTCTGTGGGTGTCTGTTGTCTTGTTGCTGTAATCATCTCCACACCATGAAAAACACAACAGATATACAAAGAACAAATAACAATATACTAAAGCTCTTTAGTAATGCAGAGACTAATACAAGGGTAAAATATTATCTGCTCTCTGACTCTAGAATGCATTTTAATCAACTTTCAGAAAAGAGAAAATACATCATTTTGAACATAACCTTCCTGATTTTCATCTCATTCATTCATTCTATTCATTCATAAACATTTGTTCACAGCTAAACATTTTCTCTACAATTACAAATACATTTAATTATTTGATAAATATTGGAACGAGACAGCCTTCGGCAACAAAAAAATAATTATTGCGTGCTACTCTTCTTTAGTGCAAATCACATTTGGGGCAGCCATTTTTTTCCGATAAGACAGCTTGATCACCAGAAGTTAATATACTAACCCGATTTTAAAAAAGCACAAACTGTAAATAAAAACTAAATGCAATAAATTACAAATTTAAAAACTGATATTATATTCACAATAAAACATAGACAAGATATCAATTGGCGAAAGTAAGACATTTTAAAATTTCATGCTAAATATTGGCTCATTTGAAATTTCGTGACAGCAGTACATCTCAAAAAAGTTGTAATGGGGCAATAAGAGGTTGGAAATAATAAAGGTACAAAAAAAGGAACAGCTGGAAAACCAACTGGCAATAGGTCATTAACATGACTAGGTATAAAAAGAGCACCTTGGAGTGGCAGCGGCTATCAGAAGTAAATATAGGAAGAGGATCACCAATCCCCCTAATTCTGCGCCGACAAATAGTGGAGACATATCAGAAAGAAGTTCGACAGTGTAAAATTGCAAAGAGTTTGAACATATCATCATCTACAGTGCATAATAGTTAGAAAATGGCTGCAATGAAACAAAGACTGAAAAATGTAAATAAGTCTGAATACTA
>JAOUQT010310588.1:0-15050 GCA_025769995.1 Xyliphius kryptos | reverse complement strand
GGTAAATTGAATGCTCTAAATTGCCCTGTATAGTGTGTGTATGTGTGTGTGAGTGTGTACCCAGCGATGGATTGGCGTCCTGTCCTGGGTGTATCTGCCCAGCGCCCGAGATGTTCTCCCCTGAATGAGCATGGGGGAACCCCCCCGCGACCCTCATAAAGGAATAAGCGGAAGAGAATGAATGAATGAATAAATGAATGAATGAATGAAGTGGTCAGAGGTGTGTGCTTTATTTATGTGGACAAACAGCTCAGCCAATCAGATTTAGGAACCGGACCTACCCATTTTATCAAGAACTTTAGACTCCAACATGGTGCTTCTCCTGTTTGCAGGATGTCGTTATGTCTTATGTCTCAAAATCCGATAAACCCAAACGCCGTAAATCACTTACCCATTGTAGGATCTTTATGAATCCTAATGGCTGCTTGACCACAGTAAACTGCCCAGTGGCAACCAACTGTAAGAACACATAGACATTACAATCTTTATTGAGCATTATTATCTTTATTTTACATTAAAACACAATTTATGCTATAAAGATTAAAATAACAAAGTGTAGAGGCTTTTTTACTTCTAGTCACACTCGATGTGGGCATTATTGAGTTCTAACATCTCGCTGTTAAAAGGCTCCTTTCAGCAGAGTGCAGACACTGAGACATTGTTGTACGTTGCTTCTGTTCAAAGCACGTATTCATCACCGTTAACACTTTTTCGACTTGGCTTGAGGGCGGTTTCCCTTCTTTGTCTTTTTGACTTGCACTTGGGAACTGGGTGAGCATGGTTATCCTCCACGAACCTGGGTGATCCATTACTTACACAGACACACTATATAGGGGTAATTTAGAGCAGCCGATTCACCTTAAATCCATGATTTTGGACTGTGGGAGGAAACCGGAGAACCGGGAGAAAACCACGACAGGTGCCGGCCATTACATGACCCAGGGGGCGCCAACCATGCTCGTTATTTTACCCCTTTTGACGGTTATTTATTTCATTTCTTTTCTGTAGGGGGCGCATGCTCTCTGAGGAAACAGTCTACACTGGTTCAGTGGTTTGAGCTGCGCCCCAGCTATGTGTTTCCGTCTGTAGAGGTCCTGAGTCCTGAGAGAATATATATGAATATTATAAAATAAACCTTTTAAACTTTTACATTTTTGTGCTTCTCTATCACGTGGTTGGGTCTGGCATGTCCACATAATTTTATGAGGGTCCTAAAACCTTCGGGACTATGTACAGACAAACCTAAAAACTGGTCTGGCAGCAGTTCCTATTCCTTGATTTAATTCCCGCGAAGAAAATCATTATAAATCAAGGAATGAGATATAAAAATTGATTTACTCCAGGAGTGTGTTGGTTGAGCTGATACTAATGACCGGATCGCGGGTCGTAGTCTAATGGGCTGTTTGGTTTGAGCACAGGGACGATATTAAAGCGCAGGGAACACGTCCTGCACTTTACACAAAGCTGCTTATGTGAATATTCCCTGCTGCGAGCTCCAGTGAAACAATGCTCATACGCATATAACGATTTCTGCAGATTCAGCATTCACGTGAGCGAATGCAGCACCACCTACACCTTACATACGGCCAAAAATAAGTCCGATATTCCGAAGAATGACGACAACAGCCAACAGACAGAGGCATGATCACGGCCTGATTAACAACCCAGACCTGCCGCGGATACCAACCATCTGGCATGTTTATTTCCTCATGTAACAATCTAATAAATACTTCCCTTTTCTCATCCATGCATCCCTCTATAAATTCACTGGTTGTTTATCATAAGTCATCTTGTAAACTTTCTCTCTAATCCTCCAGCTACGTGAAATATATCGATCACAGGGCATGGTGGTAGATTGCCATTTAACATATTCTGTAGACAGTTCCGCCTGTTTATGTCACTTTTCTCCCCCTGCTGGTCATTTGTAATTCTTCATTTTTGCGATGAGTTTTCATTGGTTAATTTTGTCACATGACTTAATCAGGTCATGATTCGGAGTGTCTTTAGAATTGAGTTGGATATTAAATGCATTCTGTTAGCTTATACCCCAGTGATGGATTGGCACCCTGTGCTGGGTGTATATGCCCAGTTCACGAAACGTTCTTTTCTGGGTGGGCCTGAGGAACCCCACCGCGACCCTAATAGAGGATTAAGTGGAAGCTTATAGTTCTAGCTTTTTAATTTGGCTTGGAAGAGCCAACTTCTTGTTCTTATTTTTATTCTCGCACATATATTTTACGCGTTTCTCATCCCACATCTTTTACCGTACAACATTGAAATTTGGCAGTATCGCAGTACCCATAGCCACTCAGGTAGCTTGTGCTTAATGGAGCAATATGGCGTACGCTTTTCATGCCAGGTCCTTTTACGTAGCATTTTTTCCCCATAGGAATCCATAGCAAATGTTTCATCAGCTTTTCTTTTGAATTTTGAACAACTTTACACCTCTCCTTTACTTTTTGGGTAGTTTTTTTTATTGTTATTTTTTCCAGTTATTCTCTGGTGTCCCTTACGTTTACATTTAATCATTAATATATAAGTGTAAGAGTAAAGTTTTTATATGTTGCATATAAATATTTGTTAAACAGAAATGAATCGACAAGATACTTGTATATTATTACTTTTTTATAAACATAAGAAAATGTGTACATATTTGACAGCATTTTTTGGATCAATCTACTTATGTGAATCAGCCTTTTCCCCCCACATAAAAATAATGACGTCCAGAGATTGGACCCCCTTCACTGATTATCATTTGGAATCCTGCTTGAGAATTGGAATCAGCAGCTACTGTTCAGATTCCTCCCACCTGGCTGACATCATTCTGTGCAAATCATTAGAGTAATAGTGTTTTTATTTCACTGGATTGCCCTCTATTGCTAATACAACAATATCAACATGATGTGTGTCAAAATGTTTAAACATTAAAGCTTAAAAAAAAGATGATTCCTGGTAGATCACGATGACCGGTCCACTGTGAGCACCTATACATCTCCACCTATATATTCATCTCTTATCTATCCATTTCAATTCAGTCGATTTACCTAAAAATGTATCATTCATCATGTCATATCCATATTCAACTATTAATTCGTCTTGTCTAATATACCAACTATAGACCCGTGCGTCCATTCAACTTCAACTCCCTATACAATCTACACCCATCCATCTATCCATTTTGAATTCACTCGTTTTTCCTAAAAATGTACCAAGCTATTCATCAATTCTGTAACTCTCCTGATTTAATGATGACAGCACAATTGTTCTTATTAATACTTATTGGGTTCATTACTAAACATGAGAACGGTAACACAAATAACAGTCTAAATAGGGACCTTTGCTTCAGTTGTAGGCGTGTGGTTAAGGAACCAGCCTTGCAACCTGAAGGTCGCCGGTTTGATTCCCAGTCTCACCAAGTACTATGGCTAAAGTGCCCTTGAGCAAGGCACCTAACCCCCAATTGGGCAGCCTTGCAACCTGAAGGTCACCGGTTTGATTCCCAGTCCCACCAAGTACTATGGCTGAAGTGCCCTTGAGCAAGGCACCTAACCCCCAATTGGGCAGCCGTATAAAAGGCTGCCCACGTGTGCTCACTTCACTAATGTGTGTATTTTTGTGTGTTTTAATGCACGGATGGTTTAAATGTGGAGCAAAAAATTCCTCTGTGTGTGAGCAAAATAGATCACTTTATTCTTTACTTTATTTGACAACATAAATTTATATCTTAACTTTAGACGTATCACGAAATTGCATAATAATTCACATTAAAACTAGTAAAGGAAATGAAATCTATACGTAATCACAAATAACATTCAAACAAACACAAACCTCATTGGCTGAATTAATTAACAGAGAGATTATAGTCTGATGCTTCTGGTGTCTTGACATGTTGGAATGTTGGAACCTTGGAACCTTAGAAGCCTTAGAACTTTGGGAAACTACACATTCTAAATGTCCTTAAAGGGATAGGAGCCATAAAGTAAAAAATTAATATAAACTCTTTAGGTAGGCAGTTACAATTTCATATCCATATTTAACTATTAAACTGTCTGTCTAATCTTCCACCTATAGACATGTGTGTCCATCAAGCTATATTTCCATCTACATCTCCACCTATACATCCATTCATAACTATCCACCTGTCTATTTCGATTCACTGGTTGTGTTTTCCTAATAATTTGTAGTCTGTCTAATCCTCCAGCTATAGACCCGTGTGTCCATCCTGCTATACTTCCATTTACATTTATCCATCCGTCAGCCTACACCTATACATCCATCTATAAATCTTTCTTTTGATTCATTTGTTGTTTTTCCAAATAATTTATCATAACTCAGCTATTAAACTGTCTAATCCTCCAGCTATACCTCCATTCCTATGTATATTCAGCCATCCGTCAGCCTAAACCTATACCTCTCCACCTATACATCCATTTATAAAGCTATCTTTCCATTCTTTTGTTGTTTTATTTGAAAACGTATAATAATTCAGCTATTAAATGTCTGTCTAATCCTCATCTATAGACTTGTGTATATCCAGCTATACCTCCATTTCTATTTATATTCATGCATCGGTCAGCCTACCCCTATACATCCATCTATAAAGCAATCTTTCGAATTCATTTGTTGTTTTTCCTGATAATTAATCATAATTCAACTATTAATTTGTCTGTCTAATCCTCCAGCTATACCGCCATTTCTATTTCTATTCAGCCACCTGTCAGCCTAAACCTATACATCTTCACCTATACATCAGCTATAACTATCTATTTCGATTCTTTTGGGGTTTTTTTTTAAAACGTATAATAATTCAGCTATTAAGCTGTCTGTCTAATCCTCCATCTATAGACATCTGTGTCCCTCCGGCTATACCTCTATTTATATTTATATACATTCATCCATCCATCAGAATGACTATGACACTATGCTCATACAATAATCTATTAATAACTCTGTCCATCCGGGTGGATGCTGTAAAGTCTCGCTTTGGTTTCGTCGTGCCAAGCAATTTGAAAAAAAAAGTCCTTTATGCAAATTAGCTACGTCACAGTACTACACACTCTATAATGCGCAGTATGCGGTTTGGGACGCAGCCCCGAGTCCCTGTTATTTTCAAATGCCATATTAATTGACAAAAAATACATCGACTGTAAAAAAACTATATTTCTTTTTTTTTTTTACGTGTATTTATGTCATTTTAAGGTTTTGTCTTAGAGGTTGTGATACCTGTGCATCAATTTTCATTTTTTTGTGCAGTATCCAGGCAGAATACCTAAATATCAACGCAGAATGCTATTTATATTATTGCACACTCAATGTATTGTTATTTAATGCAAAAGCCCAAATGTATGGATAGAAATGTGGATGCGCTGTTCGTTTATAAAGGCATTGGAAGCAATTTGACTCAATGTCTCAACGTGACCTTTATGCGCATCCACATTTTTTACGAACTCGTGATATAAATTCATGCAAAACACAGCAGGAAAACGAATAACTAAGCGAATATGAGGATGTATAGAAACCTACCTGATTTACAACATCCATCGTTCGCCGCCTATTCAAAGGATAAGCGGATCAGTCGCGCGGCGGAGGGAGGAGTGCGCACAGTGTGGAACAGCCAGCGCAGAGACAGGGACTGGCGGGCTGCGTCCCAAATCGCGCACCGGCTCAGCGGACGTGGGGTGGGGGGTGTGTTTTGGGAATCGATCTGTCAATGTATGAGAATGAAATATGTGTTGTTAAACTCAACAAAGTACAGCAGCATTTATTAAAAGAATCCAGTTTGTCTGCTGTTTACAAACCGGTCACGATTACAGCGAGCCAATCACAGCGCAGGAGTCCGTCCTGTTCTGCAGTTAGCAGTGTGAGGTAGCCGAACACCAAAGGCCATTGGGATGGATGGATACGCACAACCTAACCTCATTTTAGGGATTTGGCTTAACCTCTTGGTTTTGCAGTAAATGGTTTAACACGAGGTTATTTTAGACATTCACATTTCTTTCAGGTTTGGCTGAGAATGTACCACTACGGTTGCCACATGCAAAAAACAACATCCATAAGGGTTGAGGCCATCCATTCAGCCATTATTTTTTTATTAAGCTTATTCCTCTACTAGGGTGGGGTTCCCCATGCACATCCAAGGAAGAACATCTCGGGTGCTGGGCAGATACAACCAGGACTGGGTGCCAATCGGTGGCTGGGCACAAACTCACACATCCACACACACACACACACACACACTATACAAGGCAACTTAGAACATTCCATTTACCTGGAATCTATGTTTTTCGGACTCTGGGAGGAAACCGGAGAACCTGGAGGAAACCCATGCGGACACTGGGAGGACATGGAAACTCCACCCAGATCGGAATTCAAACTGGGAAACCCCAGCGCTCAGAGGCTAACGTGCTAAACACTAAGCCACCGTGCCGCCTGGGTTGAGTCCTGGCATTTATTCATTCATTATCTTCCGCTTAATCCTCTACGAGGTGAAGGAGTTTATCATGCCATCCAGGGGAGAACGTCTCAGGCGTGGGCGGGTTCACCCAGGACAGGGCGCCAATCTATCACTGGGCACACACACACACAATATGGGGATCAGTCCATTTACCTTAAATACATATTTTTGGACTGTGGGAGGAAACCCGAGATCCCAGAGGAATCCTATGCAGACACGGGGAGAACATGGAAACTTCACCCAGATTGGGATTCAAACCAGGAATCCCCAGCGCTGAGTCCGAGTCCTGGCATCATATCATTTATACCTTTTGAGGTAAATCAAAATATTGGAAGTCAGGCCATATAGCATTCATCCTTCCATCCATTATGTTCCCCTTATTCCTCTACTAGGTTCACGGTGGGGTTCCCTATGTCCATCCAGGGAAGAACATCTCGGGCGCTTGGCAGATACAACCAGGACAGGGCGCCAATCCATCGCCGGGCACACACTCAAACATCTACAAACACACACCATTCGGGGCAATTTACCTTGCACAGACCTTGTGACTTTTAGAACTTTACCTTAGAGACCATGCAGGGTTCCGTTAAGTTGGGAAAATATGCTTCTCTGATTGGAGGTCATTGTAGCAGTGCATTCTGGAACTTGTAGTATCAATGATATGCATCCATATATACTGGTGAGCCTTTATAGTACCTCAGGCTGGACTTGATCCATGTTCCGTTTCTGTACATAATGATAAGTAATGTTTCAGTGCTTTTGACTCTGACATAAATATTACTCTGACCTAATAATTGTTTTAGGTCATACGTGTTTATCCTTTCTCTTAGAGCGGTTGTACTATATCTATAGACTATGGTGCCGATACACACCCAGGAAAGTCTGTACAGGTATTCGTAATTCACACCTTAACTACCAGTCATGATGCAGTAGTGAACATGAACCATCAAACTTAGTTAACCAAACATTTCACCACCAAAATTATACCTCCAAACCAACTAGAAAACCAACTGGGGACTAACAAAAACAAAAAAACAGATGGACTACTGTCTGTAATTTTAAAACTTAAGAGTCATCTATAGTTTAAGTGGAGGAAGGAGACAATGGAGCACAAAAGGGGGTGTGTCCAAACCTCTGACTTGTACTGTATATAACACGATTACTGTGGTTGAAATTCAAAAAGTACAGCAATATTCAGTTGCGTGACTATAAATTTATTTACAGATAAATATAAAAAAAAAACAAATCTCCATCTCCAAGTGCTCTGTAAGTGCTCTATCTGCAGTCCTCTTCCAAACTTTCTGATCCTGTCGTCATATTGAGGCAAACACTTGTTCACTTATACTTTTTTTTTTTTTGGAAATGTATATCTTTCTGTCTCTCTCATTATTTTCCACTTAATCCTATTCTAAGGTTTCCTATGCCCATCCAGTGGAGAATGTTTTGGGAGCTGGGTAGATACACCCAGGACAGGGTGTCAATCCTGGGCACACATGCACTATATTGGGGCAATTTAGAATTTAGAGCAGCCTATGTAACTTCAATCCATGTTTTTGGACTATGGGAATAAACCGCAGAATCCGGCGGGCGAAAACCCGTGTGGACACGAAGAGAACTTGGAAACTGCTTCCAGATCGGGATTCGAACCCGGATCCCCAGTGCTGAGAGGCGGACATGCTAACCACTACACCACCGTACCACCCCAACAATATACAAACTGTAGAATATACCAAACTTACATTAACATATACACGGGGCATACACACACTACATAGGGCAATTTACAGTAGAGCAGCCAATTCACCTCGAGTCCATTGAAACCAGAGAACCCAGAGAACATAGGAGAACATGGAAACTCCACCCAGATTGGGATTTGAACCTGAATCCCCAGCGCTGAGGGGTAGATGTACGACGTGGTAAGCTTCACCAGCCTCCTGTGTCCCAGTGGTTCACGGGTCTGGCTCTCAAAAAGGGGGTGTTTGGTACATTACATAATCAAATATGCTTTTTATGCTTGTAGCTTCCTAATTCCTTGTGAAGGACTCTGGGGGAATATCTGTCTCTACTGCAGTTTGGTCCAGAATTTCTGCTTTATATGGTCATGACTATTTGACCACATTCCTGTAGATTTTGGGTGAGGATTCCCAGCCCTCTGCCTTTTAGTACGCATCCCGCCCACCCCCCAGTTTCATATATTCTCAACAGCCAGAGTTCTACTGGTTTCTGGGGGTAGCTTTTAGTCACTTCCATCATCTCCCATGGTTCCACTGGTCCAACATGGGACGGCAGTTTTTGGAATGGTTTCCCTCATGAGCTCAGTCTTACAGTTTCCTCTCCAATGACGTGAAGTGACGTCGCCTTCTCGCTCTTCCTATGTCGTGTGCAGGAGGTCAAGCTAAAAATAAACAAAGAAGCCGAACCCTGAAGGCATGACCTAATGTTATAAGGAACGACTGGCCATAACGAGCGCCGGAGAGATGAAGACTTCTGTTCCACAAACTCAATATGAAATCACACAGCTCATTTCATCTGAGAGATCCTCCTCCAATCGTCCGTTCAGTTGCCCCGCAGTGCCTCGATTCAGCAGGTCGGTCGCGGCAGTCTCCATCTCATCCAGTGTCATGTTACACGCGTCAGCAATCTCTCGTTTGGTAAAGTCGACAAATTTGGGGTCTTTGGCGTAGAGGCCCAAACCTTCGGATATGAGGATCTAGAAAGATTTGAAAAGAAATGAGTTTGGGGTAAAGGCTCTTAAGATGCAGTACCAGGATGCAGTTCTTCTTACCAACAGCACTGTTACCAACTTATGTTAAGCGACTTTTGAGACCCTTTAACAACTCCTTTTTTTAAAAAAAAAAAAGACAAATCTAGCTGCTTTTTCTATTTTTATAGAAGACATTTGTAGACTCTGTGGTGAAAATACATGATTCTCAGTGAGCAGCGGTTCTGCCATGAGCCCGCTTCCACAACATTAAGTCGCACAGTCAGGGCAGGCCCGCATTACTCCACGTATAAAAATGAATTTACGTAAAAATAAAAAAGTCTAGACAAAGTTATTTTAAGAAGTGACGATTTGAAAAGCAAAAATAGTTCATTCATTTACAGCTCACTTGTGTTTGGCTGTTTTCTATTTACTTTTTTCTGTCCCACAATGTTTATTCCTTAACGGAAACTGAATATTATGCAAATTAGCCGATGACATCATTATGCAACTTTTAGCGACTTTTAGGACAGCCAATAGCTACTTTCCTTACTGAGGAGTTGCCAACAGTGAACAACAGTATCAGTCTAAACGCTCTAGATGCTTTGTACGTAGCCACTCGTTTTCCACCGGTGGGGGGGGGGTTGTGTGTACAGGGCCGCTAGAATAAACTACTTCATTAATCCAACCAAAAGTATAAACATAATCATGTTACTGACCGACTCCACAAGGCTGTCCGCGCTCCCTTTCTCCATGTAACCCTGAGCATGCTGGGGCGGCACCCTCAGGGTGGCGTATGGTTGTGGCGGCTGAGACGTAGCAGTGCCCTGGTACGGGTACCACCCAGGACGGGTGGAGGCTGGCAGGCTGGTGCTGCCATTGGCATCGTTCCAAATGGTCTGAGTCCCCCCTGCACCATCAACCAGCATAAGCGGCGCGTAGAGTAGACGACTCCGGCGTGCCTGCGTGTTCGCCCAGGAGGGGGACGACGCCCCCGAGGACACGCTGCTGCGTCTGGAGTCGTAACTGGTTTGTGACTGTGGGAGTTTAAGCTAAATGAAATAAGAATAAGGAATCTGAAACGTATGTAAACATATGACTAATAAAGTCTTAATTAATTAAAAGTAACAAATAATAGAGTGTGGTAGGTCAGTGGTTAGGGTGTTGGGCTGCAATCGAAGGGTTGTGGGTTCAAATCCCAGATCCACTGAAGTTGCCAATGTGGGTCCTTGAGCAAGACCCTTAACACTCATTGCTCCAGGGATTCTGTGTGTAACGCTGTGTTCTGACCCCAACTATTAAGTTGGATATTTGTAAGTCGCTTTGGATAAAAACGTCTGCAAAATGACCAGATGTAAATGTAAATGTATTTTACCAAGGGGTTTCAATGCGCATTAGTTTTACTGCAGAACTGACAAACAATCCGCCACCTAAATTCCACCTGTTCCCTGCTCCCGACCAAAAGAGAACAGAAAACCAACAGGGGCCTAACGAAAACAAAGAAAACAGATGGACTACAGTCTGTAATTACTACAAAGTCCATCTATATGGTAAGTGGAGGAAATGGACAATAAATCAAGAAGGGGGTGTGTCCTAAATTTTGACTGGTACTGTATGTCTTGCGCCTTCCCATATAGTTCCACACTGATCAATAGCCAATAAGTGTAAAAATAAAACATTAAAATTGAAAAGATATTTGTTTTTCATGTACAGTGTGATGATATTAGGTTACCTGCTCTCGTGCTCTGCAGGGAGGCGAGTTCTGGTGGTATGTTCCAGGAATGGGTATATCATCGATGCTGTCCTGTCGCCTCAAACACTGAATGTTAAAATTGGGCTTACGGCCTGAGACCAAGAGAAAGAGACATCATGACGTGGCGCCTGGTTTAATAAAATGGTTACAGCAAAAATATGGACAAGCAGTTTCACCTGACGGTGTGGGAGGAAGGAAGCGTCTTCGGGCTGAATATCCTTTATCATTATGCCCATTGCCACTATTTCCATTGCTACTGTAGCCACTGGCACTGTACCCGTTGCTGGAGTAACCGTTGCTGTGGTATCCATTCCCGTTGTATGAGCTCCCATTGTAGCCGTTTGAAGGGTAAGCGTTGCCATTGTAAGAGTTTGTTGCGTATGTGTGTCCACTTGCAGCATGACCACTGGGTCTGTAGTCAATGCTGTTACCTGACTGTAGTGATGCCACACCTCCATTAACATTACTGCAGACTGGAGGGGGTCCACTTTGAGGTGGAGGAAGGACTTCGGGATGCTGCAGTCTGGATTTGAAAGATTTAAACACAGCATTGATAAAGAAATAAGGTACGAGAAAAATAAATCACGGGAAAGAGTTACACCTCTTTACCGTGATTCATTTACAATAACGCACAACCTCGGGTGTCTTATTGCTTTTATAAAACGGTTCTAAACACACTAGAATAAGAAAAATAGTTTAATGCATTTACTTAAAGCAAAATTGTTAATAATCTTGTCTTCCGCGACATTTTTTAAAGTGAACGCTGGTCGCTGTATCAGGAATGGATTCTGTGTTTGTGCTCCCAGTTCAGTATGTGATTCGTTTCAGCTGTGTTCCCCCTCATGGGACTTCCCTTTGAATGTATTTAGGTTTTTCCTCCCTTGTGTGTAGTGTTGGACCTTGTTTGTGTTTTAGTGTTGCGTGTTGTCATGTCATGTGTTCCTGTACGTTTCATCCAGTGTCTCTCTGCAATAAAAAGACTTCCATCTACAGTAGCATGGGACTCTGTCCTTCTCAGTCACGGCGCAGCTATTCATAATGCTGACTAACAGGTTTTCGGGTTTTCTAACAATCAAATACTGCCATCTAGTGGCCAAATTACAGAACGTAGGTTATTAAAAAATAATTAAAAAACGCAAAAATGTATGTATTGTATATCACAAGGTGATACAAATGTGAACCCGTTAAAGGTGTGTTTTATTGTCAATGATGTCACGGCTGGACAAACGGCTCAGCCAATCAGATTTAAGTGCCGGAACTACCCATTTTCTAAAATCAGTTTGAATACAAATGGCTTCCTTCTACCTTTTCCTTTTGCACTGAAAACAACAAGATGTATTAGTGAATCTGACTGAGGACTGTTCACCTGTCATGCGTCACCGCACGCTCAGTCTCATCACTGATGACATGACCCCGTCGTTCCTGTGCGGTCTTCAGGTCTTCTGCTTTTGGTCCTGAACCTTCTCCTCTGCCACCTGTATTTTGGGTTCCTCCATTGGAAGGAGGTGGCATCTCAGCACTGGGAGGCCTAAAAGCCAAAGGTTAGGTTATTTAGGTTAGAATCATTTTGCCCTCTCCCATGTATCCATCTGCATGTCCTCCTTCACTGCATCCTCAAGACAAAGAGCCTGAGTTTAGCAATCTCTCCCCGGATGTGCTAACAACACCAAACCACCCCCTGATTTGTAAATAATTCATTAATCCCAAGTTGTAACACTTTAAAATGTGAAAAAGCAGCCATTCTCTCTGTGCTCTCATGGAAGGCGGTTGCACCTTCTCATTTTCCATCCTTCACTACCCTGCTTGGCTTCAGCGTCTCATCTTGTCTGCAGAGACACTTTTAAAACACCTCTTTGGAATAAGAAAATATGAAATTGATTACATGGTCTCTCAATGCTATTGATCTTTTTAACGAGAACCCGGGGTTCGGGGCAACCCGCCTGAACGTTTGCAGCTGGATATAAGACGGACACATGGGTGAAGTGGCATGTCGTGTGCCTGGCGCCCCTTTCCAGAGAAGACATTGAGGATGTATACCAATTTGGATTTATAATCATGGGTATTCTGGATTAGATGTTACCCTGGTAGATTGGAAAATTAAAAGAGTTGGTTCAGTTGTTTAACATGTTTAACGTAGTGATGAATGTCGCCCGGTGATTCCAACTCACAGATGCACTAATTCTCACTTATTTATTCACCACTGCTAAATGGAATGGTGGAACAAACTTCCCAACACCATTCAGAAGTCTGAGTCACTTAGTTTTTTCCTAAACAACTAACATGTTGTTCTCTCATTTGTAAGTCGCTTTGGATAAAAGTGTCTGCTAAATGACTAAAGTCATGTAAATGTAATATAAATGTCCCCAAAAGCTGCTCACTGTACTTGATGTGATGGGCAGAGCCACTGGCACTCAGACTGTGACTATTAATTGCAACATGGAAACCATCTTGAAGCAGCGCTTAAGTTTGGAAAACTTGGAGATGACAAATTAGATAGATTGCGCTAAAATGCTGCAGTCTCTCACTATATCTGCTTTCCGGCCCCCGTTATCAGATTTGGCCTTCTGTGGCGAGTTGCTGATAGCTAAACCTCCCCTCTCGAGAAGAAGAACCGTTGCTATGGATACCTGGCTACCTCCCCCGTTTTCCTAGAAACATCACTGGATTATTTTGTCTCCCAGGACAACGCCATCTCTGCTTAACCACCTCAAATTCAGTGAGAAAGGTCTGTGTAAGCGGCAGGATGGCAGCAAAAAATATGAATGGCCGCTTACTCTGTGCCCCGGTACCAGTACCCGTGGTTAGTCTATGTCAATGTATTATCTATGCTTGTGTGCCAAAAGGTGTTTTTTAATGTTTCCACAATGTGATCCTTGGAGCATAGTCTGGGGGCTGTTTTCATTCCTCTACCATCTTTCCCAATGTATTCCACATTCAGATTTTTCCCATTTCTGTCTTCCTGTCCTGTCTCCCCCACTTGTCATGTTGTAAGTACGGACATGTTGGCGGCTTATTTGGCTATACTGTACATTGTACCTGCTACAATTTATATGTGAAAATGAAGCTCAATTGATTGATTGAATACTTACACACATCCATGTTTGCTAAAGATTAGTTCTAAAGAGTATAAGCATTAAATTGTTGTTCTGCAAGCGAAGTAATCAGACTAGCAGCAGCAGCAGCTAATAACTTAAGCGTGATAATTTAATCCATAGATTCTGTCCTTGCCTTGAGCTGGAATTTAGAGCCCACAGTGTGCTGAGTTTAGACTGACTGGTGGCCCACCTTCTGGGCAGGGGAGAGCGTCTCTGAGGCTGCTCCAGAACCAGCTCATTATCAGAGAGAGCTGAGGCTGGACGTGAATCCTCCAGCGCCTCCTCCAGCCTCAGAGTGTCGAGAGGCAGAGGCTCGATGCTTACGCTAACGTCCTCCAAATGTGTGGGCAAAGGTGTGTCGGCAGGGGTGGACAGGGCAGAAGTGGGTTGGCCTTCGCTGAAGACGCTGTCACTCTGGAGGGAAAAGACAGAAAGACTTTTATTGTCATTGTTTATTATATAGACAAAAGTATTTAGACTCCTAATGTTGACATTAAACCTATGAGGTTTTTATAACCTCCGGTTCTAAGCTGGATCCCTCTAAGCAAATATAACTATAATTTCAAAGAAACAACTCAAAACACATCTCTTCAGAAAGTAACTTACCCTAAAAAACTCCTCCTCCTCAGTCATCTCACCTTCAAACATCTCATCCTGGCCTTCTTCCATTTCTATAGCTAGCCGCATCTCGGGAGCCAAATCCTGCAGTGTCCTCAGCCCCGCCTGAGTTTAAACAAGAGAAATTAGGTCTCGGTGGGGTTCCATGCCCATTCAGGGGAGAACATCTCGAGCGCTGGACAAATATACCCAGGACAGGGCGCCAATCCATTGCTGGGCATACACTCACTCACACACACACACAGACTATAGAGGCAATTTAGAACATTCAATTTACCTTGAACCCACACCGACACGGGGAGAACATAACATAGAAACTCCATCCAGATTGGGATTCAAACCGAGAAACCCCAGCGCACCCACCGCACCACCTTCCTCATATATATTATAGAGTTTTATGGGGAAGGTACGTACATATCAGCATATCAG
>JAOUQT010310571.1:0-15051 GCA_025769995.1 Xyliphius kryptos | reverse complement strand
CCAAATGACAGTGGGAATGATTTCTGTGTTTAGAAAAAGTCTTAATTTTAGGGCCTTTTTTGGACAAAAAGATGTTACATTCTATGTGCCAAGGATGAAAAACTACATCCAATTTGTTACCAAAACAATGTAAAACCTTGGATGCATGATCTTCATGTATATAAATGTATTATTGATATTTGGTGAGACATATGATGCCATTAAGAAGTGTTTTACCATAAACTCTATTAAAATCTTTGCAGGACACTGCCGGCTATCATTCTGCACAAGTTACAATAGTGTGGCTATGAAGACAGATTGCATGTGCTTGACTGGCATTTCTGCAGTCGAGATCTGCTTCTCATTAAGCAATAGTAAGAGAAATATCAAACAATAACAGTCACTGAATGTTAAGCAGACAAAAGTCTTTGATATGGCAAAAAAAGACAAAAAAAAAATTACTTGCAAAACTTCAAGCATTATAAACTATGATTAAAACCTGGTTTTGGAAATGTTCCAAGTAAAATAACAAATTAAATGTTTATGATTTTACTGCATTTTTTTTTAAAATAACTGATGACAACTGAATTACACTGAGTATTTTCTTGTTCACCTTGGTGTAGTATATAATTCTATATCTTTCAGCGGTTTTACTCTTTATTACTCGGAGGTCACCACAGCAATGGACTTGTATCTTAGCCCTCTACAGGGCTTGGGACATACAGAATATGGGTACAATTTAAAGCAGCCGATTCACCTTAAATCCATGTTTTTGGACCGTGAGATGAAATCGGGGAATCCGGAGAAACTCCATCCAGATGCGCATTGAACCGGGAATGCCCAGCACCGAGAGGCGAACATGCTAACCACTAAGCCGCCTGTGTAGTGTATAAGTATAGAGAATTATTCTATATATTAAGTGTACAGAACACTGCTGAATAAAAGCTGCATTTTGTAGCAGAATGGTCCTGTGTTTTATTTCCTGGTGCTCTCTGTGGTTAAGAGAGTTTTATTCAGTAAATGGTTTACTCCCATAACTATTAAATCTCTCATTAAATGTCCCAATAACCTAATTATTAATCATTGCAATCTTTAATATTGAACATTTTTGTACTGTTCGACTATAATTCGGGATTCAAATGCTTTCCCCCTTATTTTAAACACATTTGTTTGCTGAAATGTTATTTAAAACTATTCTTCATTTTCTGTGTTTTAAATAAAACATGTTCTGTGTTAAATGCTAGATTTTCAATACAAAAAAAAAAAAACCCTAATAAGAATGTGTTTGTTGTATGAACATATAAATGATCTATTTTGGTGTCAAAACTTACCTCTCTGTCAAGTTCCTCTATGAGAGTAACTACTCCAGAAACAGGATCAGCATGAAAATATTCTTTAGACCCTGGGTAAAACGAAAGGCTGTATCTAACAGGTTGGCCCTCGGGGTCCGTTCCATTTAGAACATAGATCTGTGTTCCTAAACGATGGGAAACAGAACCAATCAGTGATTCATTATTTAATATTATAACAGCTGTATAAAAACAATGCAAAGACTATAGTATCTATTGGCTGCTAAAGCTCATTTGGATTGTGTTTATATTTTACTAAAAATACGAATAAAAAAACAACATCTGTAAAGAGAACACGTAACCCAGCTGTAAAAATAAAAAAAATAGTTATTTTATACATATTTTATGAGAGTACTAAATCTCACTCACCATTTGGTGTATCCTCTGAAAGACTGAACAATGCCAAATTACCATTGTTACTATATGGACCATTGTCATAAAAATATGGTGCATAATTACTCTGTGCTGTGAACAAACAAATAATTTTAATGTGTTATATTTCTCTTGGTAGATGGAAAAAAAAAAAAGTATCTTGATAGTGGCGCAATTGTATATGCTTTGATACTGTCGAGTTAAAAATATTTTATTTTAATACTTAAAATCGAATTTAAATTACACATTATAATTTTTTTCTGGTATTCACTTGTTAAGGACAGATAAATATGTCTCTAATATTCATCTAAGACAGTTCTAAAAGCTTGTTTTGAACATAAAATAACTTACTTGCCACTGTTTTAGGTGATCGTCGCATGATGCAGTAACAGGGGTTTGATATCATTAAAAACTTTTTATGTGTAAATGGTCTATTTTAAGATAGTGGTAAATGAAGTACATACCAGAACGAAAAGAGACAGTCAGGAAACAAGATGATAAAAAGATCCATTTTTTAATGATCATCCTAAAATGTATGGAGTAAATACAAATAACAGAAATATATGGAGGACACTAGTCTTTCTAAAGCTGTGCAAT
The DNA here is from genome assembly GCA_025769995.1 of Xyliphius kryptos. Classification (NCBI taxonomy): domain Eukaryota; kingdom Metazoa; phylum Chordata; class Actinopteri; order Siluriformes; family Aspredinidae; genus Xyliphius; species Xyliphius kryptos. Next base: position 12,754 of record JAOUQT010310571.1, on the reverse strand, counting down.
AAACTGAAAACACCTTAAGCTAATCCAATGATGAGTCTTAGGCTGAGGCCATATTTAAAATCACGTCACTACCTTGAAACTACTTGGCTGCTGCTTACACCCCGATTCATCCAGAAGGATCATGTTGGTAATGCACTGAATGAATAGCTCACAGGTATATGAACCCATGAGATTCTGAAAAATGTCACAATAATTAGTATGCATTATTGATAAATAATGACTATTTTTCTAAAGTCTTAATTATTTGAAATGATAACATTTACAGATGAAGTAGTTTTACTGTTAAATTTTGTTTTCAATATTTCAACAGCTTACTAAATATTCAATTTAAATTTGGCACAAAGACAAACTGATCCACAAGCTTGAACAACTGAACCTTACCTGTCATGAACCTTACAGTTTGTAATTAATTTGTTTAACTCTGTTGCATATAGACTCCAAACACCTCGTTAATATTTTGGCACATAGATTTATTAAACACAAGACAACTAAATCTTTATTACAACCTGAATCTTGATATTTAAATGAATAAATAATTATATAAAAGAAATAAAGTGATATTTTTCATGAACATTTGCTATAAAATTTTTTTAAATGATTATATACAGGGACAACAAGGATTTTTGTATGAAACAAGTCATGTTAAGTGTTTAAGAAAAAAGTAAAGTAACTATTTGGGAAACATTTGCTTTCTTTGATTCGTGTATTTCCCAAGTGAAATTGTTGATAATTTAATCAGAAAGAAGAAACTTTATCCTAAAAAAAAATTAACAAAATAAATACATTTATTTTACATCAGACATTTTTTTTACATACTTTCCTAATTTTATATTATTAATATTACTCATAAAGCGATAAAATAAAATGTACTTTTGTCTTTACTTATATTGATTGTTTTCTTTATTTAAGTAGTTGTTGATTTATGATTTTGTTTTTTTTTCCCCTGAAATGAACCAAATATGAACTTTGTCACATTTATAACAAAAAAAGCTACCTGCAGATCACATTTCTTTTAAGTTAACCAAGAAAAAATGCACACACTTACTTAATCTCTTTGCTAGTCAATCCAATTTAAACCAACTAAAGTAATGAACCCTCACTTGTGTAATACCTAAATATAAACAACAGAAGGTCTTCGAAACTAAACCGGGTCAAAAAAACGAAAGTAATCCCTTTCTGAGTTATGTCTTTATGAATCTGAATAATATTTCCAAAAAGGCCTGCCACTTAAAAGGACCTCACAAGAACTACATTACATGACAAGTTACAGAGTTGCATTGTTTATTTAGAAAAACATGCCACTAGAACAATGTCCAAAATGATGCACCCAAAATTGTTGTATTGTAACTTAGGAAAATTTAGAAATTCGCTATTGAGTATTTATCAATTTCCTATAGTGACCACTTCGCTAAAAGCAGAAATTTTTCCAGTTTGCTGGTCTGGAACGCTCAGGTTTGTGTTAAAACAGTCCCAAAGAGAACAGACACCAGTAATATAATTGTGATTGTTATAAAGCAATATACAAAAGTTTACAATTCAGCAGTTAGAAAAAACACTTACAAGTAAAAATAAATCGCAAAAGAGCTCTATTAATTAGATGAGTGTGGAACCTTCCAAAATAGTGTTACTTGTAGAACTTCTTCAGTTTAAATGTGCCTTTGTTTTATTTTATTACAGCCTTTATTGAGTATGTTGCAGGTGCCATATAATACATAACATTTTTCAAATTTGTCAATGTATACACTGGAAATGTTTACTTGATATTGTTATCAGTTAAGTAGTTTAAATAATTAAAATTTCTAGTTTTTTTTTCTTTTTCTTTTATGTAAAAATTAGTAAATAAATTTGAAAGGTGTTATTGTGTAATATCGTTTCGATTACATTTTTTTTGGTTAAACTTGGGAAGTACATGAAATTTGTATTACACTGTATGGTGTATGCTTTGTGGTGGTTTATTAATGCCTTAGATTTGTGATAACTCTGTTGTTTTTCCCCCCACAAAAAGGCACAAGTTACTGAAAACAGTAATGCTGGCTATGATAAAAAATGTAAACACATAAAAGCATACTAATTTGATATGCATAAGGCTGCATAGATATCGGTGTTGCTAACATTGTATTATTTAGGTCTTGTATAGGTCTTGTATACGTCCATGCACTGACAGTTCAGTCGTCTGGTTTGGCAACAGAATATGCCAGGTAGTTTTAATATCATGATCAATGTTACTGTAAATACTGTTCTAACATTTTACCTGTCATTTTTAGACAAAAATATGCCGATAAAATACATGCTTGCCAATTTCCCTTAGTTTATATTTGTGGCACTGGCTATGCTTTCAGGTTTAATTTGTGAAGAACAGGCAGATGGCAGGCAAAAGATTAACTCGATGTAATCCTTCATCAACTCACAGTACTCAGTGCCAGTCTCCTAGACAAACAAGAAGCATCCCACCCTTAAACTCAAGAACTGATTAGGTCAGAAGTTACAATCACTCCAATAGCATTCATTACATATTACATTCTGTACTTTGTATGAGACAATTTGTCAATGATGTCAGTTCATCTTATAGAGATTTCCTGAAAAGCATAAAATTTATTATACTCCTTATAATATAAATATCTATTATCAAGAAAACTTAAAATGTTATCTTTCTTAAATAATTTGAAAGTGATTGTTACTCAGGCTTTTGGGCATTTTAACCACCTGCATGCAGCATGTGACATGCTGACAAAATGCTTGTATCACTAATATTTTTTATGTCCCTTTTTGGCATAGAAGTCTAGAAATCCTTAAAAGAACTGTACATTATTAGGCGATATGTTCTAATTATCAATATTTTTCTGCTATTTTAACTGGCAGCAAAAGATGCTCTGGAGGATTAGACCTGATATGGGCTAGAAAATAGTAAAAACGGCAGTCTGAGCATTACTTTTAAAGCAAAGATTATGTTTAAACAGATTAAAGAGTTTATGTTTATAATGTTTTACATTATTTAATATTCTTTTAAAAGTATCAGCAGTACTATATATAAAAAGCTAGGGTAATAACAGTACAAGGGGCCTCAGCCCTTTAACTGGTTACATTTAACTGGTACTATACATAGTTGATTGCCTCTGCGAAGAAACTTATGTATTGTATTAGTTTTCACAACCTTTAACATAATTGTAATATACTCGTAATTGCATGAATAATATACGGTGTATGTCAGAAATATAGATGTGCATCACGGTTGTCTATTCTATTCATTCCGTAGCCTCAGAGCCCTCTTGTGGTGCAGTTTGGTGTCTTCATCTTACTGAGTGATGGGCAGTAAAACACGAGAGATGTCTAATTTACTGAAGGTAAGACAAACTGTCCTGTATATTCTTTAAAAATAGATTTGTATGCTACTTTTGGCAAAATGCTAATTTTCTGCAGTGATCCACTGAGATTTATTTTGTGAATGATGTTTAAAGTCTTCTAAAAGTTTAATACAATATTAGAAGTGTTTTATTAGTTTTCACGTTGAAGTAAACTAGTAAATAATATAAAAATGTTAAATAAAGTTATTTAACATAAGAACATGCTTTTGATTGTCTATTATAGTCAGGACTCCCACAGGACCACAACAGAGTAGGTATTATTTAGGTACTCGATGATTAATGGCACTGCTGTGACATTAATGTCATGGTATTGTGCTGTGCTGTTACAATAGACTCAGACAGCAAAGTGAGACTGGAGATTTTTAAACACTTATCCACTCACTGTAAACACTATTGACACAGAATCTACTTTATTACTCCAATTTGTAGTTGTACAATCAAAGAAAAAAGTGAATTTGTTGCTGAATGATCTGTATTGGTCATCTGTATTAATCCACTCACAGTGTTGGTCCCAAATGTGAATAAATTAAAAATGTGCATTAATGAGGAATGTCTAATGTAAAACTGTATCAATCTGAATATATAGATGTCTCTGCTGTGCCAACTCCAATCAGAAATAACCAAAAAATAAAGAAAGGGCTATTTACAGTCTAGCAGTGTAACTGAGTTTTTTAAAAATTCCTGCAAAGTCTAATCTCTTTTTTCTCTTTGCTCCTGTGAAAGTAGATCACACTCTCTGCCCCTCGTTCTCCTCTATACTGCTTGGCTTCTGTGTCTCGTCTTTAGCACAGCTCTTAAAAACAAAAAATGGAATTAATGAAGTGGTCTCTCAATGCTGTTGTCACCATCTTCCCAATGAGAAGACAGGGTTCAGGGGAACCCGCCTGTCCTAATGGATCGCTTTGTAGCTGGATATATGATGGACGCATGTAGGAGGTGGAATATCGCATGCCTGGCTCCGCTTTCGATCCAGGATGTGGACTATTTAGACTTTTGATTCCACCCCCATACTGAGTAGACTATGAGGGTGTTTTTTCTTTTTTTCTTTTCTTTTTTTTAAATCGCCCATCTTTTTTTCCCTTATGTATTCCCTTATGTATTCCTTATGTCATTTCTTCTTTCCTACTTACAAATGAAAAAAATGCACCTATTTGGCAAGAAAATAAACAAAAACTATAGGGTATATTCAAGTGAGCTCCACAGAAGACATTTTCATATGGGTTACATTTTCTTATAACTTCATAATTCACATTAAGTTGTTAACACATGCCCAGTGACAGTTAAAGTACATAGAATGTCAAGTTTTAATTTAAGGACTCTGTGCTTTATAGTCGTTAAAAGATGCTAGCAATTAAACATGCGTGAAATTCACTGGAAAAGTGGTTTGTGGGTGATACTGTAGAATAATATTTTCTTTGGTTGTTTACTGGTCATTTAGTTGGCGAACATTTGAAGTAAAAACATTTTGTTTGGGGCCACAGAAATGAAGACTTTACTCCTAAAGTCTCAAGCTCTTTTTAAACTAAAAGGAATACATAGGAGAGCGAAGAAAGCGGTTTGCTCAAATATCTGAGAGGTGAACAGCGTGTTGGGTTTGGGGGAGGGGGGCGGGTGGAAATAGAGGCACGCTTGTGAGCTGCACCACGTGACCACGAACCATCCCAAATCAGACACCGCTGAGCAATTAGTCTCTCCAGCGGTGGAAAGCAAGAAAGCACACTTACTGAAACAAACTCGATTTTAAAGGATTTGATTTTTTCTTCTGTGTAGATCAGAACCGTTAGAACCGTTTAAATCCTTAGACTTGACGGACATATTTGTCATACTTGTTAGAAGTGAACTTTACATGTGAACTTAGTGACAGCTGTGCAGGGTGGAGCGTTATAAGCAGTGAAAGAGAGAGAGTAACTGTTTCATGCAGATGTCCGAAATCAGACAGTTCTTTGGTTTTATATTTTAAATCTTGAGAGAGACAGAGAAAAAGAGAGATGTGGCAGTTCACACAAAGCCATGAAGCAGCCTGGAGCGCGCAAAGGATCTGAATGGAGAAAGGTACGATTTTCACTAAGTACGAATTCATTTTATATATGTATATATATATATATATATATATATATATTTAAAGTTATATTTTGGAAGTTAACTTTCATAGGTTATAAATTTAGAACTCACAATTTAACCGATTTCAAGCATTTTCTTTCTTTTTTTTTACTTTTACAAAATATGGGCTTCCAGCTTGTAAAACCAACGATAAGTTATTTAAAAAAATTTAATACTGTGGCAGATTTGGTTTAAACTGAGTGTGACACACTAATCATCTACTAAACAGTAGAGGTGAGGAACAGATCCAAACTGCTTAAGGTTCAGTGACACGAGGTGCCGGTGTTGCTAAACTCGGCTTTCTTAAATGTAAGGTCACCGCAACGGTCTACCAGAATGTTTAATGAACTTCATGATTCCTTCTGGAGAGGTTCTGTATGGAGATGTAGATTTCATCCTCTTGGCCCCTTGCCCATGCCACCAGAAGCACCAAAACCTGATTTGATGCCCATGCCATCACTTGCCAGACCTAAACCCAATTAAGAACCTATGGGGTATTCCCAAAAGGAAAATGAGGGGCACCAGGCATAACAAGTCTATTGACTTAGCAAAAACAAATGTTATGGGCTTTAACAAACTGTGGACATCAAGACACTATTTCAGTTTTATTTTGCACCTAGTTAACCTATTAATATGAAAGCCAATGGCAATAACATGACATATGATTGATTACAAATTAAGTTATAAACCATTTATGTTACTATCTCCTTATGCGACAAGACTTTTGTAGACTTATGTAATATTGTATAAGATTTTGTTTGGGGCTTATTTATTTATAATATTCAGTGTAATGTATCCTATAATATTATCCAATAGTACCAGTTTTAATTAAGGTTTCCCAGTTGCAAGAAAAATATTAGGAATTAGTCCCTGCTTGGGCAGAACAGTGACTTAGTGGTTAGCAAGTTCGCCTCTCAGCGGCAGGGATCCAGGTTCGAATCACAATCTGGGTAGTTTTCATTTTCTCCCCCGTGTCTGCATAGCTTTCTCTGGTTTCCTCCCACAGTCCAAAAACATAGATTAAAAGTAAATTGAATGCTCTAAATTGCCCCAAATAGTCAGTGTTTGTGTCTGTGTAAGTAAGTGCTTGCCCAGTGATAGATTGGGACCCTGTCCTAGCTATTCATATAATAATGTTAATGACCAGAAGGGACACTGTAATTCACCAACATGTTAAGTCAGATATAGTAGGGTTTGATTAGGATTGGCAGCTGCAATGGAGCAGGAGTGCTTTTTAAGTTGCTACATCAGGTTACATTAGGTTACTACATTTCCTTTCGTCCTTCTTCTGCCGTTTCATGTGGCTGTCTGAAATCAGACAGTTCTGTGGTTGTATATTTTAAAATATTTCTAATCTTTTGTGCTTTAAGATATTTAGCCCTGTAAAATTTTTGTTAGTCATTACGCTGTGTCATTCTTTTGTATTGATGGAACTTTCTACAATACTATGCTGCTTTTATATTTGTATTTATTTTAGAAAAAGCTCCTTTATAGTGGGTTTACCTCAGCCTCCTGTCTAAGCCCTCTGACGGCTTCTGCCTCATGAGGCCTACCCGCCGGTTTAATTTGTTTCTTTTTAGCTACTCTGTGCTGTAGGTTGACAGGTAATGACTGGTTACTATATATCGATTTCAAACCAAACTACTTATATGTAGCATTTTTTTTTCTTTAATGCTATACTCATACTAAAGTTTTTGATTTATTGCAGGTTAATTCTATAGGAGGGTCTGACATGAGATGAAACCCAATGCGGTGGGATTCTGAAAAGCTGCAATTCCACACGGGAGGGAGGGATTACCAAAGAGGAATCAGTTCAATAATGAGGAATAAATATATTATTCTCATCATCTGCATTGTGGCTCTCGTCATCATCGAAAAGGAGAATAATATTATATCTAGGTAAATATTATATAATTATCTCGCCACTCATTTTAACATTCGGTCTAGTAATTTTCTTATGTGGTCATTTGTAAAGGACTACTTTTTACTGTCATTTGTGATCTAATGATAAATATATGGAATTGAGCAGATTTTACATTAAATAAGAAACTTATAATGAAAAATTATTAAACTTTTAAAGTTTGTGCAGTTTAACCTTTCTTAATTTGTATTAAAAAAATTGATTTACCTTTGTTTTCCTTGACATCCAGTGTACTAAACTGAAAATGAAATAAAACGGAAATGATTTTAAAATTATTTTAAAAATACTATTCAGGGACAATTGTAACTACATCTATCTCCATAGTAGGTCCAACATAATCAATATAAAAATGTAATTCCCTCGGAACTATAAAAACCAGGATGCTATACTGAAGACCCCAAGCACTTTTAATTTCAACAAGGATCACAAGGACTCTTCACTAGACGTTTATGACTTAAACATTCAATACAACTATGCTTAATCTATGCACTTATAATCAATACAAGTATACGTAAGAAAAGATTCAAGGCACTGCAATGACGCCGTTTAAGTCCAGACCCCAACTCTGTTGCAGGTCATGGAATCTTGATAGCCGGCTGTGATTGACTTGCGGGCTGGACTTTGGACATTCCTGCTTTAAAATTTTTTTGCTGATATAAGATGGTTCTATTCATACAAAAGATTTTTCATTCTGGTTTAATTTTTGCTAAAAAAAATAATGACAGAGTAATTCACCATGTGCTGTTCATTTAAATATATATTTTTTCCTATTCTTGAACTTTCTAAGGACGCAATAATTTTTTTTTCCATGCCTAAATATATAAAACATTTATAGACGTTGTACATTCTCCTCCCCATGACTGTATTACATTTACTTTAATAAATATATTGTGACATTTTTATCACAATATTAATTGTGATAGTGTAGTGATTAAAGTGTTGGGTTATTATTCTAAAGGTTGGGTGATGGCTGGCTATGATAACGTATAAATGTTTGTTTTATTTTGATATTACCATTCTAAATCAAAATGACCCTTTCACAATGTTTTCATTCTTTTTCTGTGTTACTGTCTCAGGGTTTCAGACAAGCTGACCCTCATACACACACAGAATCCAGATTCTTCTTTCAACTGCTCTAGTGAAATGTTAGATATGATGGAAAACAAAAAAATAAGTGAAGAGGATAATTTTACACAGTATTTTGAGCCAGACCAGGAAGGACATAAGCACATCCTGCTACTGGCCACAACACGTACTGGATCCTCATTTGTGGGTGAGTTTTTTAACCAGCTGGGAGCCAACATTTTCTATCTTTTTGAACCTCTGTGGCATGTGGAAAGAACTCTTTCTCAAGACACTGGAGTCCCTAATACCACAGTTTCGTCTATTGCCTATCGGGATGTACTGCTGAGCTTGTTCCTTTGTGACTTCTCACTGCTGGAGCAGTTTATCAGTCCAACTCCACAGGAGCATGTAACTCCAGCTCTATTTCGTCGTGAATCTAGTAAGGCTTTGTGTGAGCAGCAGGTGTGCACACCAGTTATAAAAAATGTTTTTGAAAGATACCGCTGCAAAACACGCCGCTGTGGGCCCCTTAACCTTACATTGGCATCCCAAGCCTGTCTAAGGAAAGAGCACAGGGTCATTAAAACTGTCAGGGTTCGGCACCTAGACACACTTCGTTTGCTAGTGGAAGATCCTAGACTGGACATCAAGGTCATACAGTTGGTACGAGATCCCCGTGCCGTGCTGGCTTCAAGAATGGTAGCATTTTCCAACAAATATCAGACATGGAAAAGTTGGGCAGCAAATGGAGAGGTACCCATTGAGGATGAAGAGGTAAAACATCTCCAGGGCAATTGCGATCAACTCCGTATGTCAGCCGAGCTGGGCTTGAGGCGACCGGATTGGCTGGAAAGCCGCTATATGCTTGTACGCTATGAGGACATAGCAAGATTCCCCATGCAGAAAGCGGCAGAGATGTACAAATTTGCTGGAATTCCTTTTACGTCACAGGCAAAAGAGTGGATTCTTAGAAACACCCATTCTTCTGAGGTAGCTAGTGGTGTATACTCAACTCAGAAAAACTCTTCAGAGCAAGTGGAAAAGTGGCGATTCAGTATCTCCTTTAAATTAGCCCAAGTTGTGCAAGAAGTCTGTGGGGCTTCTATGAATTTGTTTGGATATCGATTTGTTGACAGTGAGGAGACACTGATTAATAAGTCTGTTAGTTTAATTGAGGAAAAGCAGTTCAATTTATCATAGATAAACAACTCATGCTCTTATTTATTGTTTAAGGCTCTGTGCTTTAAACTGAACAGCGGATGTACCACACTGGAGCACAGATGTGTGCCTTTAGCATTCATTACCTGCGTTAGCTTTAATCAACATGCTTTCATTTGGCTTTGGATAATTAGGGTAATGAATAATGAATTTGCTGCAGTGCTGTTTTACTTGAATAGATTTTTTGTGTACATTTGATTATATCAGGTTGAGTCTATAAGCACAGATGCACCTGTTCCAATAAAAAAACAGACTGGCTATGCTTGTGTTTATCAGTCAATAACAGATTTAATAGTTATTTTATTTGACATTGTGATGCTGGTTATCATTTTCTAATGAAGATTGCTGTTTCTTATGTAAGAAGTATTTAAAAACAAAATACTTTTAAAAACAAAACTTTCAGAATGTGGACCTCTGAAAGTGTGCACTATTTATAATGAAGTAGGCACTTTACAATAAAAATCCTGTAGCTGAAATGGATATCCTCACAGGCAAAACATGAAATGTACAAACCATATATACAATCTATATATTGACAAGAAGGGCAGCATTATACTAAATGATTACAAGCTTTAAAAGATTACAAGATTATTTTGCATAAAACATCATAAAATATTAATTTACCATTGTCTTGTTTTAATATAGACTTTAAGAAGTACTATTGCCAATATTACACAACAGAGCTAGTATTTTTCTGTATGCACAAATGAAATGCAGTCAAAGGGGCAATGTACATTTGTATTTAGATTTTAGTACCTCCAATTTACATAGCAGATCTTTGTCCAGCTCACCCAGGACTTCAACCAGGACTTTCTTGCTGTGAGGATGAGAGCTCTGCACCATAATGGCAAACCAGATATTAAATAAAAAAGACAAATAAAAAAGTGAATTACTTCTAAATTTACTGTAATTGGATTTTGAATAAAAAAGTTACTGTATGATGTGAGACACTGAATTGTTTTGTTACGTCATTGTGTAACATTTTGATTTTAAAAGGTCAACCAATAGAAGGTTCAAATTTTGCTTACTGTAGACACAAACCTTGTGCCAATAATTATGCATTAAATATTACATTATTGTCTTTTAAACTTCTTGTAGTAATGCTTAAGCATACAAAAACAGACAATAATAGGCCACATAACTTATGAGAACAAATTTTCCTGTTCAGCTTTGACTTAAGTTTATTTGAAAGCATTGAAACATAATTTGACAAGTTCTGATTTGGTATATATAATGGCTACTGCAAACTAGATTTCTTTTGGTATTACAAATTTAGATAAAAGACATGTGAAAACCATGCCAATAGAAGCTATTAATACTTGTCCTGTTTTTAGAATAGAATGACCAACAATTATTTCTTATTTTTTTTATTGAACTAATTGAATATTATAATGTTTTTTTTTTTTTTAATTTAATACAGAAAAAAAAATACTTGTTGGTTTTCTTTTTTTTGTGTTTTTTTTTTTTACATTCATATAAGTGGCTTATGTAGCATTTTTGAACAGCATTGCTCAACATCAACTATGTAGACCAGGATAAAAAAAAATACTGAGCCTATTATTCCATATAAGTAGTATGTATGGCCACCTTTGTTATATGTTCTATGACTCAACATTGAATGATTCATGGTTCTAAATACTAGACAGAGACTGTTTTGCAGGAAGGTAAGACATCAGGAATGTCCAGCTGTACTCTGTTAGGATCCAGTTTCTTCAGTTAGAATGTAAATCTATGTCCTTAGAGATATCTATATTGGCAAGTATATAAGAAAATACATGCTACAGATGTACATTTTACTTTTATTACCTTAAACTATGATGAAACTTATCAAATCAGTAACATATTTTTAGAAAGTACTATATCAGAAGAAAAATACTACTACTATTAGTGTTTTTACATTATATTTAATATTATATTTGAATCTTAAGCTATATTTTAAATGCACATTTAGTTTTACATATTAACTTTTCTTGCTTTTTCATGTGCAAGCAAAGCTTAGTTTTTACTGACCTATGTTATCAGCTTTAGTCAAAAGTCTCATCCAACAGGACCATATAAAGTCACAGAGTTCGGTGAGGTCGAACTTCGTTGGTTGTGCTATTTTCTTTTCCATTTTTTCTGACTTATGCTGCCAGTGAGTGTATTTCTTCTGCAGTCTCTTATAAGGCTGCATTGTTCATACAGGCAGGCTCGTGGGACACAAGATTCCTCGTGTGAGTGCGTGCTGTGTTCTCAGGACGTGCCACACCTTATGTGAGAGCTGGTTGGAGGGAAAAGCAGGCACATTGCTGGTGAACAGCTCTTTCATACAACCCCTCTCCCAACTGCTCCAACAGCACACAGACCTGTCTATTTAACATTCTGCAACACCAAAAATGTAAGCACTCACCATATCTATGTGAAGAAGACTTTTTAGTAGAGATCATTCTTTGGACTTTTAACTTTTAATATATGTTTCAAAAATGTGATTGAAAAGCCAAGTGTCTGGCTCCATGTTTAATACAGAGAGAACATCTTATCCACGCTTCATTTCATGGCACCTACTATCTATCTATAAATCCTTATTAATTAAAGAACAATTGCTGCAAAAATAAAAAATTTTACTATGATGCAAGACATAAACTTGCCAGATTGCCAGGTCTTATACCAAGACATTTAATGCAAAACACATTTTCAGAATTTTTTTTACTTTCAACCTCTAAACTTTCTATCTTCAATGAATTAAATATCCCAGGTTAACATCTTTATTTAGTAGATAGTGAAATACATAACAAAATAACAATGTAAATCTAAATTGTCATATTCAAAATCAAAGTGCAAAATCAAATGAGAGGCTGATAAAACTTCAGTGGAAATTCCTCAAGACAAGTTAAAATGAGGTTCAGTAGTGTGTGTGGCCTCCACGTGCCTGTACATCCTCACTATAACGCCTGGGCATGCTCCTTATGAGGCGGCGGATGTTCTCTCCTATGGCCCCCTCATGTCTCTTCTGCTTCATGCTCTGGACACTCTGCTGACAGACACAGCAAACCTTTTTTCCACAGCTGGCATTGATGTGCCATCCTGAATAAGCTGCACTACCTGAGCA
>JAOUQT010310563.1:0-15051 GCA_025769995.1 Xyliphius kryptos | reverse complement strand
TATATAAAGGATATGCCAAAAAAGGTAACACTTTATACTTTACATAAATCCAGTATTCATAATGCATAATGCATTGTTAACACATTCAAAAAGCTTTAAGTATTTATAATGCTTTATAAAACTTGTCATAAGTCTATCTTAATGTCCTTAGATGTTGTTTGAAAGGATTGTCATCAATTACCTCTTTGAAAGTGACTGTAGCACATAATGACTAATAAAGGCTAATAAATTTACAGGCTTAACATTTTATTTGGTCATTTTGCAGACATTTTCATCCAAAGCTACACAACTTGGACGCTGGGGTTAGAACACAGGGTTGATAGAGCATCCCTGGAGCAATTAAGGGTCTTGCCCTGGTAGCTTCAGTGAAGCTGGGATTTGAACCCTCAACCTTCAACACCCTAACTGAGCTAACACTCCCTCGTACATAGAGTGTAATCATCTTGGTTTAAGTAAGAACTCATGTAATACACAAGTATAAGGTTCAAAACAAATGAGTCTGTAAATTAAGTAATTTGTAACAAAGTAGAATGACCATGTGTAACAAAGTAGATTAGAAAAGCCCTTTTTGGTAATAACAGCTTTAGAAACCTTCTGTCAGATAATACTAGTTGAATGCATTGTTCAGGTGTGATTTTGGCCCATCCTTTAAATATTAAGGGTTGCTCTTTATGAACTTTGATGATCAATTCGTTTCATTGATTAAAATTTAATTTGTTTCTGTACATTTCCCAAGTCATCATTTCGTTAATTGTAGGATGTCTACAAAGATCACATGCTAAGGAACAGCCCAGCATAATGATGTCCCCACCTCCAAACTCTTTTGTTGGTGTATTGTCTTTGGGGTTTCCTTGGCCAGACTATATTCTCCTAGTAATTCTTAAACTTGTCCAAATTGGCAATTAATTTTCAAGCCTTTTAAGCAATTGAGTCTCCTGTAGCAAGTGTCCATAGAGATCATGGTGGTTGAGAGCATTTAAACCATTTTATTTTTAATACCAGGTCTTTCTGGGGCTCTCTTAGAGTAGTCCCTAGTTCTTTGAAAACTATTTTTTAACTTTCTAATTGTTCTTTCGACTTCTCTTTCAAAAATATTTGCAGGGATTACCATCCAGCCCAATCTGCCAGAAAGAGCTTATCAAGGATCTAATCTACAAAAACTGATAAAGTTCTATGGCTGATTCTTACATTTTCTTAAATAGTAATTCTTTCTAGAATTGTAAACAAATAAAATAACTGCCAAGTTTGGTAGCATTTGTACTTGTATTAAGAATCGTTGTATTTGTCTACTAATTTTGACCATTTTCTGGATTTTTGAGTAATAGCAAACATATAACACATAATTTTTTATCTTTATAAATCTGATATTAATTTGCACTAATAAATTGTTTTGTAAAAACGGACAAATTGCAGCTGTTTCTGTTGACATGCATGCAACTTCTGTTTATGTGTTCCTAAGTTTTTCGTCGTTCCACTTAATTAGACATAATATATGTAACTTATAAAATAATAGTCTCAGGCTGTAAGAAGCGCTCGGTGCTTCTTCCCTTTTTGTTTTGTCCTTTTTCAGTTAATTAACTTGTTTTGTGTTCCTATTAAGTTAATTAACTGTCCCCTTTTGTATTGGTTCTCCTTTTGTCACGACAGGGACTTTTGGTTTGAATACCCCCGACTTCCGTGTCGTATTTGTCCTGTATTAATTTTCAAGTTTCGTGTTTGCGTGTCGGTTGTTCCTTTAATACGTGTTTTGGCCACACGGCGTAGTAAAAAGCCTTATTTACTCTCACCTGGCTCGATGCGGACGAGCTCCCACTTTGCTCTCGATGCGCAAAACGTTATAGAATACAGGACCTACTAATATTTGGAACTAGTTTTGCCAGGTGAGCGGCTTATTTCTTTTGTTCTCCCTTGTTTTCGTTTTTCTGTTTGGCGGGGTTTAATATGGCGGCCCCATGGTGGTGGAGCGAGGACGTGGTGGATCGCTCTGACGATTACTTGACTGATTCCGTAATTTATTTCAAGAAAGAAGTTAAGTCCTACCTGAGCGGTCACATCCTCCCTCGCTTCAACCTCCTAAATTCGCCCGGCTTGATGCCCGACTTCCACCGGTGCGCCATTAAATGGCCATCTCCCCCTGTAACGTCTAAAAATAGGTCCCGGCGCAGGCGGGCACCCCTCAACGAGCCCGTAGAGCGGGGTTATGCTCCAGGTATCCGCTGTGGGGTCCCCTCGGTTCGGCGCCCCCCGACTTACTCCGCCGACTGATCGTGCCGTCTGGTTCTTCGAGTTTCGAGTGAATCGATTCGCTGGCGCGGGTCGGTTCACGAACCGATTCGCGGACGCGGGTCGGTTCACGAACTGATTCGGACGCACGAGTAGGTTCGGGAGTCATTTGGTTCCTGTGTCGCCGCACGCATGCCAGATTCTCGCGTTGCCGCCGCATGCACACCAAATTCTCGCGATGCCAATGTTGCCCTCATCTCTTTTTGTGCTCCTGGTCCCTCCACACTGTCCCACCGTTGTGTCCATGTGTGTCTACCCCATGTTTTGTGTCGTCCACGTGTGGTGAGTTTTCTCCCGTCTGCTCCCTGTCTGTGTGGTGTCCCACCTTTACTCTGTCTCCTTCATCACCTTTGTTGCTCTGGGTTTCCTTTGTGTTTGTGTTCGGCTGCTCGAGACCCCGTCTTACTCGGTTCTGATCGCGACCCCGACCCTCTCGGCTCTGATCGCGATCCCGACCCTCTCGGCTCTAATCGCAACCCCATGACACTCGGCATCCCTCACGAACCCGAGACGCTCGGCACCCCTCGCGACACCGGATTGCCTATGGGTTGGCTGCAGTATGGCCAGAGATGATTTTTTTGCCTGGTATTGCTGTGTCCTTGTGCTCTTCTGTGCAGGCAAGAGATGAGGGGCATGATGGAGGCAGCAGAGAGGAGAGCTTCTTGTGCTCTCCACAAGGGGGAGCCATACCATACTGGTTCCGCCCAGTCCACAGTCCCAGCCGAGGACCACCCAGCTCAAGGCGCCTCTTCAACCGCCCAAAAGGCGTAGAACTCTGTGCCACCCTCGACTGTCCGTGTGGCGAAGAACTCTGTGCTGCCCACCTCGTCGTCCACCCGAGAGGCAAAGAACTCTGTCGTCCGCCTCGTCGCCCACCCGAGGGACGGAGAACCCAAGGCCGCCCTCCGCGACGCCCACCGGAGAGGAGGGGATCTGCTCTCGTCGGTCTCCTGCCCGTTATTGCGCCCCCTGCGTTGGATGCTTTTGAAAAGAGGGGGAGAATATGTAAGAAGAGCTTGGCGCTTCTTCCCTGTTGTTGTTTTTTTCAGTTAATTAACTTCCTTTTGTATTTGATTTAGTTAATTAACTGTTCCTTTTCGTCATTGGTTTCCGTGTTATGTGACAGGGAATTATATGTTCTCTCTGTTTCCGTTTATTCCTGTCGGTGATTAACTATTTTTCTGTTTCGTGTTTGCGTGTTGGTCTTTTGCTAATATTGCGTGTTTTGGCTACACGTCATTAACAAAGCTTTTTTTCCCTCACCTGGCAACCTGCTCCTACCTGGCTCGACGCAGACGAGCACCCGTTTTGCTCCCGACGCGCGCTCGTTACAAAGCCACCGTTGTCGCCCTATTATTATTATCATTATTATATCGTAGTACTTAATAGATCAGGTGAGGTTTAATAGTTTATTAGTCTACAGACAGTATTTCATTTCAGCATTGTGAGAAAAAGCAATTATCAGCATGACCAGAGTGGCTTAAAAATCAGCCTAGAAAGGTTTAGCAAACCATTATGGAGAAAGGACAGAACAAGATTGCTTAATTCAGTGCAGTTTTTGCTCCATCCATACAGACCTGAGTTTTATGAGGATTTTGACTTTAAAATCAGCACTAGAGAATTCTTGGGGAAAATACATTCTGAGTTAGTGGCCAATATATAAGTTAAATGAAACAATTAATTACTGTAGGCAACCGCATCATGACCACATAAAAAAATTAAAAAAAACACAAAACTTGCCTGTGGTTTAAACAGATGTTAGAATTCATTCCAATCACTTAAAATGCACAGTAAAACAACCAGTACTGGTAGCAAACAGGGTACCAGTGGAAATTAAACGACTGGTTGCCGAAGACAACAAGGAGTAAAGCGTGTGAGGAGACAAAGTGAAAACAGGAAAGGCAAGATTATTGGACTAAGGGTAGCAACACTGAATGTAGGAACGATGACCGGGAAGGCAGAGAGCTGGCTGATGTGATGCCGATTAAAAAAATGTTGATATTTTGTGTGTGCAGAAGACAAAGTGGAACTGTAGCAAGGCTTGGAGCATTGGTGCAAAATTTAAACAGTTCTACCATGGTGGGGACAGAAGGAGAAATTGAGTTGGGCTGGTCACAAAGAAGGAAGATGCTAAGAATCCTATAGGACCCTAGAGTGACAGGCGATAGTGGAGTTTTTTAAAAGGGATGAAAATGGCTGGGTTTAACACATGTTTTCAAAAGAAGGAGGAGCACTGGGTGACCTACAGTAGTGAGGACAGGAACACAAAGATAGACTACATCCTGTGTAGATGAGGTTGTTTGAAAGAGGTAAGTGATTGTAAGGTTGTAGCAGGAGAGGGTGTAACTAGACAGCATAGGAATGGGTGCAAGATGAATCTGGTGTTAGCAAGAGAAAGAGATTAAATGCAGAGCAGAGGATGACAAAGAGACAGGAAGCAAAGCTAGAGGTGGCTGAACTTAAGATGTTGAGGTTTTCTTAAGGTGGGACCAGGATGGACAGGATTACGAATGAGTACAGCAGTGGGAAAGCAGGAATTGAAAAATTAGGGGATACATTTTGAAAAAGTAGACTGAGATGGTTTGGACATGTGCAGAGGAGGATGTTGGAGATGGAGCTCCCAGGCAGGAGACAGAGAGGAAGGCCAAAGAGGAGATATATGTATGTTAACGGAGGATATGCGGAGAGTTCAAGTTATGGGGTTAGTGTTGAAGATGCAGAGGACAGGGTGAGGTGGAAAAACTCGCTGTGGTGCCCCTTAAAAAAGAAGCTGAAAGAAGAAGAAGAAAAAGTATACAGTATTGATTAAACAGATTATATGACATAATATTTTTTAAGTATACCTGTTCCTTTTTTTATTTTACAAAGTTTGTTATATAGTAGCTCCATTGAAGGAAAGCATTAATGATGCAAATTAAAAAGACACTTTAGCAACAGCAAACACTTTCACCTTCATGACCAAATTTGAGCCATTTCCGGTTTCTGTTTCATGTGCATAAAAATTATCTATAAACAAAAGATTTTGCAATGATTTAATTGTAAAAAAAAAAAGTATTTTTCTAAAACCTTTAACATTATTCAGAGCATTAAAAAACTTTATGTCCAAAATTACATTTCTGCTTTAAAATTACATTAAAAAAGTGAAATAATAAAAAAAAAAAAAATTTAACTTTAACATGGTTGCAGAATTAAGATACAATAAGACTCGGTGACCAGTGGTGTTATGTAAAGGTAAGAAAATGTATTTTCTTTCATACGAGTGAAGAATGTTGTTTAATGTTGTTTTTTACAATAAACTACACCATGAAGTGTAATTTCAATGGTTTCATTCAGTATATGAGGATATATATACCCAAATCAGAATTTGTTTTTATAGGAGGTAAAACTATATATGAAAACATTTTTTCTTCGAACCAAAACAGCTCATTGTTTAAAAACAACAATCTACATGATTAACAAATGATCAAACTATTTATATTAAAATACAAGTTTCCACATGACCGATATTCTGCCAGTTACTGCTATTAGTGTATCTATTTTCAAAACTAAATTACATTTACATTTATTCATTCAGCAGACGCTTTTTTCCAAAACCAGCGCATTATTATTTATTACCAAAATAAATTTCACTTGAGGTTAACTATATTTACTTACTAATGCTTAAGCCGGTTCGAATCCCGATCTGGGTGGAGTTTCCCTGTTCTTCCCGTGTCAGCATGGGTTTTCTACAGGTTCTCCGGTTTCCTCCCACAGTCCAAAAACATGGCTTCCAGGTAAATTTAATGCTCTAAATTGAATTGCCCTGTGTTTGTGTGAGGATGAGTGAGTGTGTGCCAAGTAATTCCCAGTAATGGATTGGTGTACCCAGTGATGGATTGTGCTGGGTGCCCAGCGTCCGAGATGCTCTCCCCTTGATGGGCATGGGGAACCCCACCGCGACCCTAGTAGAGGAATAAGCGGAAGATAATGGATGTAAAGTATGATTCCAAATTCAGACCTCCATGGGATGATAATTTAAATTTACATTTTGATAATTTTTATGTTATTTTGTTCTCAATGCATTCCACGATCTCAACTGAAATACTTTATTCATTGAGATCTAGAATGTGTTATTTTAGTGTTCCCTTTATTTTTTGAGCAGTATACAGTATATAGTATATATACATTTTTTTACATTTAATTTTGGAATTTAAAACTCTTTTTGGATGTACTCTCTTAGAAAAATGTCAGGCTATATAGTTATTGCATTCTTTCCAATAGTATAAAAAGGATGCCCTTTCTGACACAACCATCACCCTCTACTAGGTTTAAGACACACAGACTATGGGGACAATTTCGAGCAGTCGATTCATCCGGGGAAAAAAACCAAGTGGACACGGAGAGAACATGAAAAGTCCACCCAGATCAGGATTCGAACCAGAAATCCTCAGTGACAAGAGGCTAACATGCTAACCACTAAGCCAGCTACGACTGTTGCAATTATTTTAATCATAAATTGGTTTTCACTGTAGGTTTATGCATTTTTCTTTGCTAAAATTATATGTAGTGAGAAAATTAGTTTATAACCTGAATGAAGCACTGATGGTTTAAATCATGATATCAGGAAAAAGCTTTTGTGTTGAATCCAGTTTCATGTCAACCATCATCACTAAAACAACATGTCATGAAAAAAATTTCATTCTAAAGTAAAATTAATTTGAAACTGCAAATTCACCATCATGCTTTATGGTCGATGTTGCCTAACGCTCTATCTTGGTCTCACCTAATAATATAGCAGTCAAACTGTCAAAATTTTATTGTCTGAAATACACTAGGTCCTAATGACTTAATTTTCCACTCTGGGGTCTACAGAAAAAAAACAAAAAAAACATCGGTACTTTACTGCTGTTATAATAACAAATGGCAACTTTATGATCTGTAAAATCCTAGCATTGTGTTTTTCTTTAATCTTTTTTTTAATGACTAAAAATGATCAACTGAAGTCTGTAAATAATGCAAAATCTGAAAAAATGTGACACCCTGGATCATCTAAAAAATTTAACAGGTTTATTCTGATTCATATTTTATGTTTATAAAAATTAAGACACTGATCAGTCGAGATGTTCTGGGAAATATTCTAAGCTGCAGAAAAAAGTGCTAGTGTGTGCTTATGCAGAGTTCCGCAGTGCACAGGGTTCTAGATGACTGCTCCTGCAGGATCTCAGATAAAATATGTCCTTCTGTTCGGCAGGTGAAAACAAGTAGAGCAATCAACTCTGCTGTCTAAAGAGTAAATGTGCTTGGATTGTGCTTTGCAGCCAGCTGATGAAAACCAGAAGATGCTACTTCAGTGATTTTGTACAATTACCAAAAAAAAAAAAAAAAAAACAATAAAAAGGTATCAGATGAGACTTCAATTATCTGGATCTGGTGGGAAAAAAATAAATTAATAAAAAAAATTAATTGCATCACTAAATTGGGCCCCTTAGTTCCAGAGAATACAGAATACAAGCAGAAATTGGATTCTCTTTGCTTGCATGCAAAAATGCATTATATGGGCAAAAGTATTAGGACAAGTGTGCGTTAGTGGGTATGAATGTGTTCAGGAATCTTTGCATCTCTATTCAGAAAAACATTTTATTAGCACCTAATAATCTAAATTAGTGTTTGTGCGATTTATAGACCTCAGTTTGTGCTTTGTTGCTGGAACAAAAAATTAAAACGCTTACCTGAACTATTCCTAATAAACTGGTAACATACAATTGTTCAGTATGAATGTGTACTTGACTTCATCAACCAAAGAAAAAACAAAAAAGTCCACTTTGTATATTTATCATTCAAATCGGATTCAACTGGCAAGATTGGCAAGTGAAGCCAAGTTAGAACTAGAGAAAGTAAGAGCATTATAATATAATTACAATAATGAGTATGGGTGACACAAAAGGCATCCTCAGTGGTGGTTGTGGGAATGAAAAAGAATTTAATAAACATGAAACAATTTGGAACACTAAAAACACACGCAGGACCACAGACGCGACTGTGAACAATGATCAAGCAGCTAACACAGGGAAGAAAAAGGAACACACATTAAGGAAAACTCAGCTGACAAAAATTTTACAAAAACTACTACAAAGACAAGAACACAAATAAAAATGCACAGTCTATGAAGGACTGCAAAATATACTTCTAATGATGGGTGGATCATTACCTTCTGCTTAATTCTATACCAAAGACTGGTCGCTGGGGAATAGATATGGGCAACTTGGAGCAGTCAATTTGCCTTGAATCCATGTTTTTAGACTGTGGGAGGGAACTGGATCGATCAATCGATGTAATATTCATGTAATGGCATATCACATGAATATGTTTAAATATGTTTATAGGACATATTTGTTTATATGACATATTACACATATAACACATCGATCGATCCATCTATCTGTCCGTCTGTCCATCTATTAAGTTGTCTTAATGTGACATGCTTACAATGTTTCTACTTGGACATGCTGGGGATGATGGTGCTCTGTGTGCCTGTGTTTGTGTGCCACCAGAGTCCTCCAGACTGAAGTGGTGACAGCAGCGGGATTAGAGAAATAAGTTACACTCACACAGCAAGAATTAATCACCCGAGGGAGAGCTACTGGTTATTGCGGAGAGGATTTGAGACTGACGACTTATAAGCTGTTTATTTCCTTAAGAGCAGCCACCAAGCTTCGCTGTTTGTTTATAAGACATATTACACACTTACAGAGGGCGTAAATATGGATATTAATTTATCACTTCATCCTCTGCCTAAAGCTAGAGTTACAGAGAGAGGGAGATAAAAAGAAAGAGACATCACCAGGAGAGTTCAAAAAAGTCATTACAAGGGTTCTGTAAAAATGCAGAATATACATGAATAAAATGGATTTACATTTATATAGAAACACCATTACTGAGGCTATTCAACACTGTGACAATGCACAAAAATGAAATATGTTTAGCCAATCAGGAAGCAACTAGGTTATATTACTATTACCTTCCGATAAACTTGTGGTAATAAATTAGTAAGACATACTTTAGAGGTCCTGATTTACCACAATGTTTCCTTCTAAAAGGAAAAGAATGTAAAAAAGATTATACTCATGTTTTTTTTTTCCTTTTTCATCATTTAAATGTTCCATGTATATGTACAATTAATTACAAATAAATTAATGTTTGGCTAAATAAATACATTATTGAGTATCCATATTCAAGGCAAAAATGTAAATGATCCCAAAGGACATTACAAAATGTCTTTTTGTATAGAATACCTAGAATCTGGATTTTTTCCAGAAGATAAAAGAAGCTAAAACATTCAAAAAGAGTAATATTGCATATGGAATTTAGATCATTAATTAAATAAGTCTACATTGCTATGCAACAACAATTTCATTTTTATGTAGCCTAAAGTAATGGAAAAATAGAACAACAAACAGAAACTGGGGTAAAGTACTTCACATGAAAGAAAAGTAAAATAAGTAGAATAAAGAAAGTGATAAAGATAAATGATATTTATTTATAAATCAAAGGTCAACAAAGTTTTAGCTGGGAATAAAATTATTTTTAAACAATAAATTATTTTTTTTTGCAAGATATTTTCATACATATAAAAAATGGTCAGTCATAAGTATATTTATCCTTTTTCCTCTAAAGTTCAACTTCCACAAATCAAAAATATCTCTTCTGTCAAACCATCTAACCAGCCGGAGATGTCTACACTGACATGTACAGTTGTACATTTAACTTGTACAAATGTATTGTCAACATTTTTGTACAAATTTTAGATCAACAGATATTTAACTAGACCCTTAAAGTTCAGGATGTCCACAAAATCTCTTCACAATTAAAATAGAAATACTAAAAAAGTATTGACATGATAATAATATTTGTTCTATGTGCCCAGTCATTATTAAAGTTTGGAATTGCATTGGTTTTGTGTAGTTCAGATTAATTGACAATGAAAAAGAGGCTGGTAAATGAAATCCTAAAAATGGATACTCCTCAAAAAGGCCCAATTTGTATTGTGGTTTATTGAAACAAAATCAGATATGCCAACTAAGCAAGACAGGACTAAGTATGTAAATGTGTGTGTGTTTAAAAAAAAAAACACACACTACACATTGTGCCTTTCTTTATTGGCCAAGGTTTATTTCCCAGCTTCTTTTTCATCAACAGAGTACCTGAAATGCAAAAATGCAACGCAATTCAAAACTTTGATAACGACTGAGTATAGGACTGATTACAAATTGCATCATAGTGTTTTTTAATTATAAAAAGTCATTGTAGACACCTTGTAATAATCAGAACACAATTAAACTAATAAAAAAAAAACATTGGGTGACCTATTTTAAATAACAGGATCTATCTAGTCTGATCCTCACAACACATATGTGGTAGTACAACCCATTGCAAAAATTTTGGAATTAATACTCTTGGAGTACATTCTTTCTATTGTTTTCCAAAATTCCAAACTTTCTACAAGAAATTTCAAAATAAAACAAAAAAGAAAAGGAATACAACTGTTGTAGTCACATAGTTGAGGAAAAAAAATTATGAAAACACTTCACACAATGTTTCACATGATGTTGGTTGTTTCCCATCATTAGTGCCTAAAATCTGGACAGACAAAATAGATGCTGTAAAAGTAGTAAACTACTTGTAAAATACTAGTAAACCAAGGAAGATATTAAAGCATCAATATATAAAACTTATATATTGCAATACAGTATGTCTTGAAAACAGAAAATGCAGGGATGCAAGAAATCATTCATTCATCCATTCTCTTCCGCTTATTCCTTTATGAGGGTCGGGGTCCCCATGCCCATCCAGGGGAAAACGTCTCGGGCGCTGGGCAGATACACCCCGGATAGAGCGCCAATCCATCGCTGGGTACACACTCATTCACACAGTCCCACACACACACACACACACACACACTATACAGGGCAATTTAGAGCATTCAATTTACCTTGATGTTTTTGGAATGTGGAAGGAAACCCGAGAACCCGGAGGAAACCCACGCAGACATGGGAGAACATGCAAACTCCATCCAGATAGGGATTGTGAATGTGCAAAACACTAAACCACCGTGCTCTCCCGGGTTCTCCGTGCCGCCCATTGTAAGAAATAATGAAAAAATAATAATAAATCATCATTATAGTTTGCTAAAGATCATGAATAAGCCAGAACTGTAAATAAATGATATTTTAGACAAATAAGTTATTTACTTTTGGTTTAAATGGGAAACATTATTCTTATTATTAAAACTCAGCAGGTTTGCACTTGTTTTGCTACACCAGGACCTGGATTGCTTGCTTTAATTAATGAAACAAGGAATTCTGATTTATAACAACAAATTCTAATAAAAATGGCAGGACATTGTGCACATTCTTCATCGTTACAATCTGTCTGGGTGTGGAGTCCAAACTCTTCAGATGTGGTTTTGTAACCTTTCCAGAATAATGAGCATTAACTTTTTTACATCTAAGGACCTGAGATCTTTTTATTTCTACAAATGTATTATGGAGATCTGACTTCGACAGCTTTGTGTTTTCTTAAATAGGATGCCCACTCCCACATGACAGTTTTTTCATTGGTTAAAAACTATTATTATCTTTTAGTCTCTTTGTTGTCTTTATCAACTTTGGGGATTTCTTTAAAAATGTGATGATTCTTTGGGTTACATTTTTTATGTATTAAAATTTCAAAAGCGTTTACAAACCTCTGGTGATGTCTGATGGAACTGTAGTATTTTAGAAGGGGGCGTGACTGCTTACTCATTTGTACACACAAGTTACAAGCCACACAGTTCTTTTGTAGACCTTGGAGCATACACTTAATCATTCCAAACAAATCTACCAGGAAGGTGAACACTTCTGCAAGTTTACATGAGGCCTTTAAATTAACTAAAGGCCTGTAATGGTTTTTTATTAATAAATCGTATTTGTGAGCTTAACATTGAGTAAAGAGGAAGAAGGCATTTGACATTCTGTTAACTCCCTCCATCACAATATGACAAGCCCCCACTGCTTTTCTAATGTCCCTAAATTAGAAAGACCTGCTATAAACAGATGCAATTAATACACAGTTAATGATACAGAACAAACCTCCAACAGGAGATAATTAGCGACTTTAGAATGCGCATACTATTGCTGAAAGTGTGTTAGTAAAGATTTAAACTAAGTGTAATTGGTTTGGCAGGCACCAAAAAGTTCTTTTAGGTTTAAATACTGAGTATGAATCTCCCCTCATTTGTAGTTGTTAGGATGCCCTATTAAAAAAGAAAATAAGAACAGAGGCTTGGAGAAAGAAGGAGAGGGGAAAAAATGTAGAAAGCGCCAGTACTGGAAAAATGATAACGGTTTGTAGGTGTGCAGGACAGAATAAAGTAAATACCAGTGTGTGATTAGGACACCCCAAGAGAGTGGGATAGCGAAAGATTGGATATGGTAGAGAAAGTGAAAAAGAGCAGATGGAATAAAAAATTTTTTAAAAAAAACAGAAACTTGATTAACGTCCTCGATGGGAAACTGCTGAAGCTGACAGATGGCTCTGAACACCAGACATGTTGCACAACAACTCAAAGTTTCACACATCCAGCATTTGAATGAGAAAATCATAAATAAAGAAACAAAGTAATGGTAAAGAGGGGTCAGGCGACGTTCCTTTTAACATAGCTGACTGAACCTCATAGACAATAGCATTTGGACACCTTATATGTAATCCATTATATTTTTATTAACCAATTGTTTTGTGTCAATAGAAGCCTTCAAAAGAGCAGAAGAATCTGTTTTAATTTGGTAAAACAAAATGTAAACCAACAAAGGAATAAAGAAGTTGATTTGGGGAGCCCAAGTGGTGCAGCTGTCTGCACGCTACATTAGAATGGTAAACCCGTTTCAAAAACCTTTGCTAATCACATCATAGACAAGCAGCTGAATCAAGCATTTAATTTAACAAAAACTTCTGAAACTAGTCTGTTCAACTCTAGTTCTTTGCGGTACATGTTTTAATCTCACCAAAAAGCCCAACTATAGCAACAAATAAAAGAAAAAAATATATAGGAGCACTTCTATTAGTGTGTTTTAATTTGAATAGTTTTTGTTATGGCAAGTTTATGCTTTTGAATATTGTATTTCTTACTTTTTTATGGCTTAACTATCACATGCATTTCTCTCATTTTAATTTGTCATCTTTGTTTATTTAGTTTCTCTAGCAAGGTGTATTTGATTCGTTTTATGGCCATGCCCTGTGCATGTCCTCCACTTTAGTAAGTCTGCACATTATTTTTAAGTTAGGCTTTTGTGCTCTGTGTTTTTTAAAGAGTCGCCATCAAGAGATTTTGTCCCCATGCGCGTCCTCAGCACTCTTGAGATCATCGATCTACTTTACACCACAAATAAATATTCTTACAATTGTGGATTTATTATTTGCACCATCAGCACCTTAAAGAATTCTGTTATAAGCAAAAAAAAAATTATAGGTATAGTAAAGATTCTGCAGAGAATTTTCTTGTTTAGACTCCATTGCAAGTACTTTAGTCACAATTTTAATTTTCCCTACATCCATGGCATTTTTTTCTTTTGTAAATTCTGGGTTAGTGAACTCTTAATCCATGCCATGCATCATGCCTGATCTGTGCATGCTCTTGTGTGATGCCACTAATAAAGAGAAAGTATTTTTCTTATGTTTTAGTATAGAGTCTGTGATTTTCCTTTTGCTCAAACATTTCTTGAACTGGCTTTCTTGATTCTGAAACCTCATTACTCCTTGCAGTCAGAATCTTTTAGCTTGGAAAGCCTTCTTTAATCTGTCAACTCTTATAAAGTGAATCTTCATTTGTCAGCACAGGAAGCCATTCTGTTCCTGTAACTGTCAAGATCCTAGTGTTTCAGCCATCTCAAAATGTCAGTATTAGAATCAGTAAGCCTTTATGTTCTTATTAATATTAAGTAGTAGCCTAAAATTTATTGACTGAATTTAGACTGAATTTAGCAATTCTAACAGCATGGAGAGCATTATAAATTCTATTGACTTCTTAAGTGTGCATCTAAATATGTAATCGTAATGAACTTTCTTTTTTTCTGGAGAAATCCATAATTAAATTTTTAGTCAACAGAAAAGAAAACATTGTTTTTGTTGATTCTATTAAAGCCTAAAAACTTAGATATGCCTGTACTAACTACATGGGTAAAATATTTGGTTAGTAAAATATTCTTTGACCTATCTATGTTAAGAAAGTTTATTAACAATGTTGCACTAGATGTGCCACTAAATTTTTTATGCCTATTGTCTGTGTTGTTTGTAAGACTGTCTGTCTACTATTATATACCGCTCAAAAAAATAAAGGGAACACTTAAACAACACAATGTAGTGTTGTAGCAGTGTATATTAATCTTTGTGTAATGAATGAATATGATATACAAGTTTAACTTTTTGAATGGAATTACTGAAATAATTCTTGAAAACTTTATGAAATTACAATTTTGTGACCAACACCTCAATGTTCATATACACTGCTCAAAAAAATAAAGGGAACACAAAAATAACACATCCTAGATCTCAATGAATAAAATATTTTAGTTTAAAATCTTTATGTAGTAGATAGTGGAATGCATTGAGAACAAAATAACATAAAAATGTAAATCAAAATTGCTATCCCATGGAGGTCTGGATTTGGAATCATACTCATTTGCTAAGTGCCTCTAATTTCTACCTGTTGTCTGTTCCATTCGCACAACAGCAAGTGAAACTGATTCACAATCAGTG
>JAOUQT010310542.1:0-15053 GCA_025769995.1 Xyliphius kryptos | reverse complement strand
AAATAGCCCCCCTTTGCTCTGATTACTGCTTTGCACACTGTTGGCATTCTCTCAATGAGCTTCAAGAGGTAGTCACCCAAAGTGGTTTTCAGGTGTGCCTATAGGGGTTAATTAGTATGATTAAGGAGAATGCCAACAGTGAGGATCTACAATGTGAAAATACAGAAAACACATTGAATGAGATGGTGTGTCCAAACTTTTGGCCTGTACTGTATTACGTTCAAACCATGGACATTTATTTGTAGTCCGTTTCATTTTTTTTTTGGAGGTGGGGGTGGGGGAGACGACATGTCACAACATTGTGCCCGCTGTCCTCATTAAGTAAAATTTACAAATGTTTAAAGCATTTTAGGGGGTTGCGGTAAGGGTGCTGGAGTTCAAAATCATGTCTTTATGGATTTTATCTATCTCAGATCATTTAAGCATTTTTCTCACAATGTATAACTTATAATTTAAACACTTAATGTGCAGTTTGGAATAAGAGTACAGTCAGCCATGAAATAACAACTCTGAGGCAATAAGGGTCAAACGTATTGTTAAGGGCCCACATTGGTGATGATATAAGCCCCCAACCTTTAGCCCCGAACATCCCAACCATTGAGCTACAATAAGTTATTGACACCCCATTATGTTAATATCGGAAGTGATCCACATACTTTCTATAATAATAATTGTTATAATTATAATAACTTCTTATGTAAATCAGCCGCTTGCCATAAATGACTAAGATCTCTTTGTTATTTTAACAGATATTTCAGAGATCCATTCCCTAACCTCGGATCATTCCCATGACCAA
The DNA here is from genome assembly GCA_025769995.1 of Xyliphius kryptos. NCBI lineage: Eukaryota > Metazoa > Chordata > Actinopteri > Siluriformes > Aspredinidae > Xyliphius > Xyliphius kryptos. The sequence continues at coordinate 14,257 of JAOUQT010310542.1, read as the reverse complement.
CTACAAGTCAGTCGACTGTCACCAGACAAACGCTCTGATCTGTCGGACATCTCTCGCCAATCTCCTCAACAGATCAGCAATGGGAGGTAAGAAATAAAGCTTCACTCTGTTCTCTACAGATAATGCTGAATTAGAGTAAGTGAAGGGATTAGTAATATTTTTATTAACTCATGTACATACATAGTTTCTTTTTGTGCGTTCCTCATACTGGGTTCCGTTTTCAGAATTTTAATGCATCCATTTAAATCATTATTTGTCAAGGTGTTGAGCTAAAACACTGACTTTGTATAGACTGTGTTTCTTCTTTTTTTCTGCTTGATTTATTTTATTCTGTGATTCATTCACGCTGATCAATGCTGTAAACGCAGCTGATATTGATCCGGCACGTTGGTGTTAATCAAGGACACAAACTGAAATGCACGCTAATGGCTGCTTTAGTCAAATCACTTAAAGTCAATCTTCTATGGGGATTATAACGCGTGCTTATTCCTCACATACTCAGACTTTCCCAACTCCCACATATCGTGTAATTTAAAAAGCGACCTGGATTTACTTCTATTGCAGATCCCAGAAATTCTTTCTTGCCGTCTTCATTCCTATTTTGGCAGGTCAGACTAGTTGGTCAATCCCAGAATGTTATTTATAGCTTTTGAGGTCCCTGCTGTAGAACAATTGCTTTAACTAGCAGGGTTAAAAAGGTCAGGCAGGACCACATTGTTCTGCCTATGGGCAGATGAACTCTTCCAATTGGTTGACTTTGCTGCTCGTGTTCTGACCTCTTTCCTCCATGGCTGCACACAGCAGTAACTGCATTCATGTGAGGAATTAGAACATGTGTGAAATGTTCTGAAATGGAATTATGGAGAACTAGAAGCAAAAAGAAAATACGCCTGTGGTTTATTATTTTTATCACATCGTTCTTGAGCTGTTGAAAAAACTCCAGTGTCAGGTTTCATTCAGAAATGAACATACCGGCAATTTTTGACCTCGCTGACTAAACATCTGTTTGTTGAATCCAGTCAAGCATGTGACAGGTGAGCAGTAATTAACTGAGTGTATTTGTTTCCTGATACCGAAGCGTGAAGCTGAATTATTGACTTCATTATTTTAATCTAAATCTGCATTAATGACATAAAACAAAGAATAAAAGCATCCATGTATTAAAGAATTACTTTAAATAATGTATTACAATAAATGCCCTTATATACAGTACATGTCATAAAATTTGGATACGCCTCCTTTTTGTTTTACTTATTATTCGTTTGATCTGTTCCACTGCAAGATAAACTTTGTAGTTCTACAAATACTGGATTGTAGTCCATCTCTCTGTGGACTTAAGTATTTACTGTTTGGGTCCCCTTTATTCTGTTGTAATGGTCATGACCCCTGTAGTAGCTCCACAGAGCAGGTATTATTTGGTTGGTGCATTACTCCTATCCCAGCAGTGTCACTGAGGTGGTTAAATCAAACTACAGCAGCACTAAAACTCCCTCACCACGTCGACGCCACTAAAGAACTGACAAACAATACTCCAACCAAATTATACCTGTTCTGTGATGCTCCTGACCAACAGAGAACCAACGGGCGACTAATAAAAACAAGAAAACCAATGGAATACATTGTGTAATTGTACAACTAAACTCAATCTATATGGTAAGTGGAGGAAATGGACAATAGCACAAGAAGTAGGCATGTCCAAACGATTGACTGGTACTTTATATGGATTGTGTTTACAGATGTTTTACAGATGTGTTTATAGAATTTTAAGATGCATGCTATTCAGAATAAAGGCTTAAATTATTTGTGTACTTTTTTGAATTATAACTTATGTCATTAGTCTTTGATTTAAACAGTTAACTGCTCGGTCATCCGAGAACATAGATTCAAATATTTGCGATCAAATAAATGCAAGCATTAGAACAGCTCACGTCTTCATGAGGGAAAGTATTTCACAGTCCGAAGACCTTGTAACTGAGATCCAGTTGCCTTTAGGTGTGAAAATCTGTGAAGGTGTTTATCTGGTTCTGCTCTACATTAAACTTGTGAGTTGGTGTTCTGTGTATTTAGCTTCCTCATTCATCCTTAATGGTCCAAGTGAGTCAAATGAGTTCTTAATGGTACGTTTGTCATCAAAACCTGTATAAAATTCCTGCAGTTAACCCCCCCCCCCTTGCTGATAACATAATGGCTCGTATCTCACTGCAGGCACACAGGCACTGTTCTAAGCAGATTCTTGTTATTGTAAGTACTTGCTGTAGCAACAATAGACACTGTGCTTTGCTGTTGTTATTAGCATTAAGCTGGAGGACAGTAGAGTTTCATCACTGTGGTCTTGCTCTTACAGGAGTAGTTTATTTTAGTTACAAACCCTTTAGTTGGTCGCACAGTGTCAAGTCATTTTTCTAGATTTGCTTCATGTTCTCTACGTCATGCTCAGCAGCCTCAGGTCTTTGTCATGGTGTTGGTAATTTTCAGGTATAGAAGTGTGTAATATGTGGTTGTCACATTCACTTCATGGTATGCAGTCTTGCTTTAATCAAAAGTGTTTTTAAAATTCAACCTAAGGTGTAAACCTAGGTTTTCTGGATTATCATATATTCCAATAATAATGGAACCTCTTATACCCATGCCTTTAGTATAAAAGATTTATTTTGCATTGATAGGTGTGTTTTAGATAGGTAATATAATTGTGTTGCTTTGTATCCACATTAGTTTCTTTTGTGTATATGTAATGCAGAAGATTCCAGATGGAGACAGTCTTCACAAACTGATGCTGGAAACGTTGCCGTGCCATTTGTCCGTATAAGAACTTTATGCCATTTATTTTGGACACAAATCCTGGTGTCTTACTTAAGTATTTCCCTTGCTAAATAAAAGTAAATTGGTTGCTTTGCCTTGAGCTCCATCATGGGGCCAAAATAATCTTCAGAACCAGCATCCCATCAACAAAAAAGAGCAGAAACGATTGAGTTGAAGAAAGAAATCATTAAGAAATGCAAGCGTGGCATTAAGATCTCTAAAATCAGCCACATGTACGGAAAGTCACTTTAGCGAAAGCCGTTAAATCGCTTACAAAACGGATTAAAGTTGTCAGTTATTATTAATTTGGATCAATTAAAAACAATTAGATGGTGAAAAATGTAAATGCCATTCTGTTAAATGTTTATTTAAAGTTTAAAGTCTTTTACACTGATCAAAAAAATAAAGGAAAAATCAAAATAACACACCCTAGATCATTTAGTAGATAGTGGAATGCATTGAAAACAAAATGACATAAAAATGATCAACATGTAAATCAAAATTATTATTATTGGAGTCCTACTTAAAATCAAATTGGAAAATCAAATGACAGGCTGATCCAACTTCAGTGGTAATTTGGTGTTCAAATGAGGCTCAGTAGTGTGTGTGTCCTCCACGTGCCTGTATGACCTCCCTACAAAGCCTGGGCATGCTCCTAATGAGGCGGCGGATGTTCTTTCCTACAGCCCCCTCCATGTCCTCCAGCAAACCTTCTTTCCACAGCTGGCATTGATGTGCCATCCAGAATAAGCTGCACTACCTGAGCAACTTGTGTGGGTTGTAGACACCGCCTCATGCTACCTCTATGGTGAGAGAACTGACCAAATGCAAAAGTGACCAAAACATCAGCCAGAAAGGATGAGCACAGAGAAAAGGGGTGTGGTCACCACCTGCAGAAGCACTCCTTTATAGGGGGGGGGTTGGGGGGTCTGGCTAACTGCCTCTCATTTCTATCTGTTGTCTGTTCCATTTGCACAACAGCTTCACAATCAGTGTTGTTTTTTAACTGGACAGGTTGATTTCACAGAAGTGTGTTTGACTTGGAGTTGCATTGTGTTGTTTATACGGCCCCTTGTTTTTGAGCAGTAAATATAGTTTGCTGTCAGCAGTGGAAGACAAATGAAATCTAAAGGACCTCTTTATGTACTGGGATGGATGGAAATCTGCCTGGTTTCAAAGCCTAATATTAAATGAAATGACCTGCTGCCTGTTGAGCCTAAACCCACTGCCAGCCTCTGTGCTGGAATCACTCCTGTCAGCACTGTCTGGAAACTTTGCAGGAATGTCTCTTCTGAAGAAATTCCAGACCACTAGGCACATGCTTGTCTACCAGCAGACAATATCATATCACAGATGTTATTTTTGACCAAAGAAACCTGGACGCTCCACCTATTTTATACATACGTGTTGGTGTTGCTTTTTTCCCATAATATTTATCTAAGTATGTGGCATTGCATACAGACAGCATCATGGATTTCCTCAGGGCTTTGGATGCAGGTTTATTTAATCACATATCAGTGGATAAAGCAACCAGTGTTTTTCTGATGTTTTAGGCGCTTTTTCAGAATATACCCTCTAACTGTTGGTTTTTCAGCCACAGGAGCCAAAATGAGGAGCGAATCTCAAGACCCCCTGTGGTGTCCAGTCCAGTGAAGATGGTGGAAGATGCACAGCTTGAAGAGACGGATAAACAAATTCCTCCACTCCCAGGTTTCAAGCCTATTATTATTATTTATTTAGGGGTTGAGGTCACCATGGCATGTTCCCCTCTCAGCGCCAGGGGATCCAGGTTCGAATCCCAGTCAGGGTGAAATTTCCTCCCACAGTTCAAAAATGTAGATTTTAGGTAAATTTGCTGCTCTAAGTCACCCCCATCAAGTGTCTGCACTCAGTGATGGATTCGCACCCTATCCTGGGTGTATCTGCCCAGCTCCAAAAACTTACACGCCTTGGATGGGTATGGGGAACCCCACGCCCCTAGTATACGATTAAGTGGAAGATGATGATTGAATTTATTTATTGTTATAATCATATTATGTATCTGGTGGCTGCATGTATATATTAGTATTTGCATTGCATTTAGGAAGCTGATTAAAATTTAATAGAATAGAAAGTTTTATTGAGTTGCCCCATAATGTGTGTAAAACATTAACAAGTAATAGAAAGATTACCTGAAACGGTGTTTTTATGATGCAGCACCAGCGCCCTCTTGTGGATTGTGTTGATATTGAGCGTGTTTCTAGTCGGGTCAGACAGGCACGTGTTTTATGTTGCATGATTCTATACTGGTTTATGTTGTTCACTGGTCAGAACACTTGTATGTTTGTTCATGTTTAGAGCCAAAGCCAGTGTATGCCCAGCCTGGTCAACCAGATGTGGATCTCCCCGTCAGTCCATCTGATGCCCCTGTGCCCAGTGCAGCCCATGATGACAGCATCCTGAGGTAACATTCAGTTCACGCTATACTTTCATGTGAGACACCTGGTATAATGCAATTTAATTATGTTTTCATTCTATGTTTCTCGAATATGTGTGTTTTTGAAGGCCTAGTATGAAGCTGGTGAAGTTCCGGAAAGGGGATAGTGTTGGCTTGAGATTAGCAGGAGGGAATGACGTGGGGATCTTTGTGGCTGGAGTTTTGGACGACAGTCCCGCTGCTAAAGAAGGTCTGGAGGAGGGAGATCAGATACTCAGGGTGAGTAAAATTAGCATTTTCTTAATCAAGATAAATTTAGCAGATCTCTTTTGGTTTAAGAAATCAGTTTGTATTCTTCTGGGTTCTCCGGTGTCCTCACACATTCACAAAAAAACATGGATTTAAGGGGAATTGGCTGCTTTAAATTGTTCCAAAAATACTGTGACGATTGTGTGTCCAACAATGGATTGGCACCCTGTCCTGGGTGTATCTGCCCAGCACTCAAGACGTTCTCTCCCGTGACTCTGTGAACTGATTAGGGCTAAAAAACAACAAAATTAGAGAAATCTGTTTAATCCGTGATCCCACACTGTCTAATGGAACAAAGCTGGAGTAGATCGGATTAAACAGCAGTGTCCAGATATTATTTGTCATTTAAATATTTGCATGTGATTTAAAGGAACCTTCCAGTTTTGGATCAAAAATAAGTTTTAATATTAAGATTCGGTGTATTGTCCGTACATTCAAATCTTTAAAACTACCAAATTATGTATAATAATATGGAAGTGTAGGAAAGCCATGGTTCTCTCGGGCAAAATCATTTTTGTTTATTGTTGTTTTGAGTTTCTTTATAGAAAAGCAGTGTAACTTTGTAAAAACACCTGTTAAAAATACCAAAGTATGTGGTCTGTTTAAAAGTAACAGTACATTTATTATCGCAATATCTTCCACTTAATCCTCTACTAGAGACTTGTGGGGAGGTTCCCATAACGATCCAGGGAAGAACGTATCAGGCGCTGGTCAGATAGATACACAAAAGACAGGGCAACAATCAATTGCTGAGCGCACACACACACACACACACACACACACACACACACACACTATATGGAAAGAATTTAGAGTAACAACTTGACCTTGAATCCATATTTTTGGACTATGGGAGGAGAACCCCTGGCGGAAAACCCCACACAGAGAACCTCTATCCAGATTTAAACCTGGATCCCATTGCTGGAAAACAAACGTGCTAACCACTAAGCAACTGTGCCACCCTACATTTAATATGTCTTTCTAAATGTAAATGCAGCAACACAAATCTTTATACTTGACTTTAAATAAGTGTTATATTTGAATTTGTTTCTTATGTAGGATTTTAACTTTAAAATTCAGAGAGGGTTCAAGCTCATGGAAAACGTATGTGTATTTCTGTGGTGTAAACAAAGTGTAGGGTTTGAATGCTCATGGGGAACATCTGCTGTTGAATGATCTTGACCCTGCAAAAAAATGTGTTTGTGGGGATGAAGCCTACCACACCTTTTCGGAAAAATATTGAGAATCTGTCATAACAGTAGCCAGATGTGACCACTGCATAGTGTTAAGCTGTGATTCAATGCCTAACTCTATGGAGCCTTGAAGCTGTCTTTTGTTTAATCAGTCAACACACATAATGGCACTTATTGTTGACGTGGAGGAACCCTGTGGCATCTCTTTGCTCACACTTGTTCCAAGTTGAACATGAAATGAGTCAGAATCTTGTTTGTATGGGGAAGAAAATCACTCAGCCCTTTTTTTTTTTTTTTTTGGACCCCTTCAAACACCAAAACCAGTGGTGTGTGTGTTTGTAAGGGCAACACTTCAAAGCGTTCTCCCCTGCTGCACATCATACACTCCTTACATTCCAGGCTTTTCCCTGCACTGTGGCTTCCAGCACATTTCCATCCACACATATCTCCCTCTCTCAGAGTGCGGGGGTGACTGCATGCTCCTCAACCACTCCCTCCTCCCCATAGAGCTGCCTCCTACATCACACAAGGGAGAAGTTGTGTTTATCCAAAGGTTCTCTTTGTTTCCTTGCGATTTGTAATTTTGAAAGCTGAGCTTTGTGATTATTACAGATTTTATAATGTTTTGCTGTTTTGGAAATGTCAGTAAGTGAACTCTGCTTTATAGGAAATATGATTGCATAAATTCATCATTCAAATTGTTCCTCAGAATTAATGCAATATGAATATTTTAAATTTGTTTATTTTTGTGTAATGATTTAACTTTTACACAAGTTGTTGCTTGATGCGTTAGCTGTGTTACCTATGAAAGAGTAGTTTCCATTTTCTGTCCGTCTGCATTCTCCGGTTTTCTCCTACAGTTAAAAAAAAATGAATTCAAGGTGAATTGACAGCTCTGTGTTCAGTGTATATGGTGCTATTCTCTTATTCATTCATTATCTTCCGCTTATTCCTTTATGAGGGTCGCGGGGGGTTTCTCCATGCCCATCCAGGGGAGAACGTCTCGGGCGCTGGGCATATAGACCCAGAACAGGGTGCCAATCCATTGCTGGGTACACACACACATACAAACACACTATGCAGGGCAATTTAGAGCATTCAATCTACCTTCATGTTTTTGGAATGTGGGAGGAAACCAGAGAACCCAGAGGAAACCCACGCAGACGTGGGGAGAACATGCAAACTCCACCCAGATAGGGATTCGAACCGGGAATCCCCAGCGCTGAGAGGCGAATGTGTAATAGGAAATTGCTTCTCTTAAAATTAGATTGATAATATATACTTTAATTTGGACAAAAGCTTAAATTCCTACGTGCTTTTTTGGCTAAAAGACTGATGTTACTATTATTTCAGTGTACCAATTTTTTTCCTATAAAAAATTAAATCTTTGTCTGTTTGCATCAATTTGATATTAAACTATGCAGTTTGTTAGAAAAAAAAAGCTAGAGGAGACTAGCTGAAGGTAACGTCACTCCCTTTTTTTAAGTGGGCCACTGCGGTATGCAGTCCTTGCCTTTTATGCCAGGACACAAACTCACAAGTTCTGGTTTTGGCCTGATTCGCTTGACAGTGTCTGTAGTGTCGAGCTTTCAGCAGGCTGATAACACAATTGTGATTTCATAGAACCCAAACTGCAGGTGTAGCATTATACCTCAAGTGCTTAGTTAATCATTCCAAGTGTGACTTGTGGCTATTTAAGTTTCACTCATGGTCTCACTGCTGTCTTTCTCTCTCACACACACTTGCTCTCTCTTGTTCTGTCTCTCTCCGCCCCGTCCCTCCACACTGTGGAGTGTAGTCAGGCACACTGGACTTTCGCTTAGTGCTGATCCGAGCTGAGATTACTACACCTGTCACTCCCGTCTTTCCTCTTTCTGTCACTGGCCATGTGTTAGAAGGACCAGCATGCGGAGTGGTAGGGTGCGATGTCATGGAGCATGTTTTGGTTGGATTATAAGGAAAATCTGCTGTTGTTTGAGGACAGGTGCGTATTTTTATTTTAAGTGTGCTGCCTTTTAATATTTTTTAAATGAAATGTCCATTGTTCAGTATGTCACTGTGATGCTCGTGTGCTTGGTTGCTCTTGGTCCTGACATTGACAGCGAGTTTGCATTAATACTGTATGCCATTGTTTTAGCTGAACTCTTATCTTAAATTCCTACTGTATGCAAATATTTAAACAAATGAGAAGAGGTTATTAAAAATATCGAAACATACTCACTATTTAGCACCTGATGTGTTTAATGTGTGAGTGGTATTAGTGTAATACATTTGTACACTGCTTACATTCATACATTAAACTAATAATGAAGCGTTGACCCAGTTAATAATTTGTAAATTCCAAAATTGCATCTGTTAGCATCACCTTGACATACTGTAGGCTGGACCCTGAACCCCATGTACAACCCCAGCAACCTGCTGTGGGACATGCACAAAATAAATTCACTGCTGCAAAACTGAACCAACATATCTGCTGTTTCCTTTTAATCTCACCCACATGGATTCTGCAAAAATGTACCCCTAAATAAAAACACACTCAACAGCCACTTTACAAATTTCCACACTGTCCACATACTTTTTTTTGTTTTTTTTTTTTGTTTGTCTTCTAATGTAATAAAGCGACAAAATTATGTATTTTGCCTTCTGTATTTACACACAGAAATTTGTCCTCCACGTTTAACCCATACTTGCAGTGACACACACATATGTACACACACACTACTGAAGTGAGCACACATGCCCGGCTGTGGCGCCCAGCAATCATTCGGGCTAGGTGCCTTTCTCAAGGGCACTTTAGCCATAGTACTTGGTGGGACTGGAAAAAACAAACTGGAGACCTTTAGGTCGCAAGGCAGGTTGCCCAACCAGAAGCCTATGACTGCCCCATGGTAAGGACCACTACAGAGCAGGTTTTATGTGGGGGGTAGATAATTCTCAGCACTGCACAAACACTGATATCAATGACGGTGTGTGTGGTATGATGGGATCAGGCACAGCAGTGTGTTCAGTTACTTTTTGCCCCATCTTATAGATGTAAAATTAGAGACAGTAGCTTAATTGTTGCAAGAAAATTAACCAGTGTTTCTTTTTTTTTATTTTATTTTTTTTAGATATTCTCATGTTGTGCATATATACAAATATATTTGAGGCAGTCGTAGAAACCACCCTTGCGATCTGAAGGTCCTCAGTTTGATTCCCGGTCCCACCAAGTTCCATAGCTGAAGTGCCCTTGAGTAGGGCACCTAACCCACTTGCTCGCGGGGCACGAATAAAGTTCTTGGTTTAGGTCATGAATAAAGTTTCAGGGCAACTACGTTTTAAGTTTATTATATTATCACATAGTATTATAGTATGAGATTGCTGCTTCAAAAACACACTACTAACTGTATGAGCTGATCCCTGACAGAATGAAACCATTATATGTTCTAAGAACTTGTAACAATGGACAGCTCACAAAGTGGTGCTTCTGATTGTTTGGATGCTGCATAGCCACATTTCGCCATTTAATTTGTGTTTTGCCCCTCCCGTCTTCTTTATTTTGTTTTAATTTGAATTATAATAGACGCCTAGGTTTTGTTATATAACCCTGCTCCTCACGTGTTAATGTTTCTGCCGTTATATGTGTGTAACTGCTTTAGTGAGCTCAAACTGTCCTCATCTAACCTAATTTTGGAATCAACAAGCCAGTAGCTTCTGGCTCATGCTGGCTTTGATGCCTAAACGAAGTGCCTACATGTGTTTGATCCTTAGAAGAGGACATGTTCTTGCCCGAAGATACACTTGCACTCGATCTATCAATTTTATAGAACCGTATCTGTTCTTTGTAAGTGCAAACGGTAAGCCATCTTAGCCTCATATTTTTATAGTGGTCATTGCCTTTAATAACAAATTCTGAAAACAAAAAAGGTGAGTCACATTGTAGTCACAGAATACGATCAAGTTTGTGGATGCGAGACATGATCTTCACTTCAGTTTGACCTTATTCGGCCACCCACAAGTTCAAGTTCAAGTAATTTATTTATATAGTGCTTTTGGAGTATAGTATTTAAAATTCTTTTAATGATGTTTACTCAGATGAAATTACAAATGAATATGTTTTTTCCTAACTTTACAAGAGAGCAGCTTACTGTCATGTTGTGCCTTTATATTTGTATAATAGCGTCTTGGTTCCCGTTGCTTGTGAGCAGCATGTCAACACAGCCGCCATATTGCTCAGGGCTTTTTACAAGCCCCAATTAATTCTACATAATGTATCTATACATCTATAAAAGTGACTCATCACTAATTCTCCCACTTCTCGAGTACCTACAGGGCTACATTCGTAAAAAAATGTAAATACTTCCCATATTTAATGGTTTGTTCGCAAGACCCCTCCAGTGTCACCTTGAGGTCTTCGCGAGCATCTACAAGGCTGAAATTTGGCATCGTGATAGCCTATCATGTGCTTGGAAAATATTAACGGGATCTCGCTTTCCTACATTCAATTTTACGTTCAGTGTCGCCATCGACTGCAACACAAGACACCTGGATTCATGTCTTTGCGAGTACCTACAAAGCATCATCCCTTATCGTGTCCTTGGAAAACCTACTGATAAAAGCACATAAGACAGCAACCGCTTGGACACCATAGTCACAACTTACACTATATTCATTCCATAAATTCATTTCAGAGTTTAAATTGCCAAAAACCTTACTCTATAATAATATAAGTTCATTTGAAATATATCACTCATTCAGAAACAGTTGCCTTTCAACTTTCACGCTGTGATCAAGTTTTCCCCCATAGCGCAGCACGGGTATGTCGGTTAGTTTTTAATACATGGCACAGAACACTTTATTGTGTGTGGAAAAGTGGGTTGGAGCTTATAGCTCCTGAAGCAGTGACCTCTGTGGTTAAAAGATGGGGAAGGCTTACTCATGGCTGCTCTCTGCATTAAATTTAGTTGCAGTTAATAAATTTGGTATGTTTGTCCTTAGGACTACCATGTTTTTGCGGTTTGAATAATGTAAGCAAAATTCTTTAATCCTATAGAACCACAGGTATGCGGGGGCAGATTACCTTTTAGTTCAGTTTCAGTTTTCTGAAATTCCAAACATCCTAAGCGGTTAACAGGTCTGAGTATTGTTGGAATGTTTGATGTGTGACTTTATAAAGCAATCATGAACAGCAGGTTGTTCCAGTTTGGCCATTGTGCTCGTGCGTATGTAACAACCAATCACAGAGCGTGTGTGAGACGCCTATTGAGTTCTTGTTTCATCTCAGAGTCGATCTCAAGCCTCGGGTAAAGCATACTTCTCTTTTTTAAAGTACTATTTTTTGGCCATTTTAAGCTTGTTGTAATAGATCTTTTTAACTTTAATGGTTAACAGGCAAATATTTTCATTCTGCTGTGAAGAATATCTGATATCTCGCGTTTAATCTACAGCTTGAACTAGGATAACACGTTATTTGTTGACTGAGGGACTTTTTACTGTTTTAATATGTTGCTCATGTTAGGATGTAGTCTAAAATAGTTTGTTACTCTCTCTACAGAGAATTACGCAGTGAGCAGTTCGGAGTTGAAGTCAGAGTCTGTGGCATCATTACAGGCCATAACACCAACATCTGTGAGCTCTATTCCGAGTAGCTCACCAGGCCCCAAACGCTCAGGAACAACAGGTAACACTCTAAAGAAGTGGCTCACAAGCCCGGTGCGACGCCTCAGCCACGGCAAAGGAGACAACGCCAATGCCAAAAAGCCCAACAACAAGCAGCGCAAACGAGACGGACGCAAGAGCGTGGATCTGGGAGCTCAGCAAGAGGACAGCGCTGAGGAGGTGAGTAGTGTTCGAGTTATTTAACCTAACAAAAAATAAGCTCAGGACTGTACACTTTGGGGTTTGTTCATTTTCTTTGCGAAAATATATATATGAACATGATTACTTTTAGATTGGATTATTTGAAGTACACTAGTTAAATGTATTTTGTGGGACTAAAATGTATTTTTTATTTTAAATCTTATTTTTAATGGTGCAGAAACAATACAACATTTCAGTCTGATAAATAAACTCTGTATCAACTTGTGTGAAAACAAAATATTTTCTAAAAAAAATATATTTAGGATTTAATTGAAAAACTGAAAACCTTACTCAACGATCAGTGTTCATTTTTTCACGAAATACCAATTTATTAGAGATTTTGCTTTTGATAAACGCATTTATTATTCAAAGCTTGTTTTTTATTATAGTGTGTTTAATTTGGGGAGAGGGGAAGCAACTAATACACTTTTATTAGATTTATGGCAGTTTGGATGTCTTGGTCTTAAACCATCAAGTGTTAATAATCCAGTGAGCCATGTTAAGATGTAGGTGTACACTTTGGTGCCACTCTGCTGATCGCATGTTTTTGACTTTATAGAGAGGAAGAAGAGGAGTAAACAGTGGAGGAGAGGACGAAGCAGAAGACGAACCGCACACCCCCTTGCCCCCTCCAATGGAAATCATTAAAGATCCCTCAGCACAGGATGATAAGGTTTGAACTTTGAACCTGTACATTCTGTCGATAGATTTTGTTCTTTTTACACTTAAGTGGGCTTATGGGTTTAAGTTTCTTATGTTTCTGACTATAAAATTTTAAATAGTTAAAATGACAGCATATGGATGAAAGTGGTGTGTCACCTCCACATTACACCTACTGACAACTGCCCTATTTTAAGTTCTTCCCTCTTTGCATCAATAACAGCTTTTATTTTTCTCTTAGTCTGAGAAATCTTGCTATAGGCTTTGGGAGTGTTTGTGGGGAAAAGTTTGCTTGTTTAGAACAGCAATGCAAGGTCAGGAACAGATGTTGGATGAGAGAACCTGGCCTGTAATCTCTGTTCTAATTCATTGCACAGGTGTTTTATGGGTCGGTCAAGATTTTTTGTAGGCCAGACAAGTTCTATTACAAAACAATCCCCTAATCATAGGTGTAGAAATAAGAAAATGAGAACTTCAGTGTACACATCCTTATTATAATGTAACAGCCGATCCACAGCGTAGCATACACTGCAAAATTGAGCCCTTCTGAGGGGTGTAAATCAGAGTCTTCATGACAATTTGATTCAATATCAATTTTTTAAGCCAGTGATTTGATTATTTCCAATACTTAAAAATTCCTCACGATATGCTTTGATTCAATATGATTAAAACACAATTCAATGTTTTTTTTTTTTTTACATTAAATCTATTAAGTTTTAAATAAATCAACAAGAAGAGAATTTGTCTTTATTGAGATACAGAATAAGTAATGAGTTCCCACAATGTTTATCACACTATAGCAGTTGTGATACTCTGTAAATCAGAATCTTTAGTCCATAAAAAGAGTCAAATAAACTGCAATAAGATCAACTGTAATAAGTGTAATGCCTACTAGCAATCATATACTATTACAAAATGCAGTTTATGAAAAACTTCAGGAAACAGTATATTTTATATCGCACGCATTTATACGAATGTAAAATGGTCAGAGTTGTGGGTTATTGTGAATAATGTCACGGCTAGACAAGCTGCTCAGCCAATC
>JAOUQT010310541.1:0-25974 GCA_025769995.1 Xyliphius kryptos | reverse complement strand
ATGGGTAGGTGAGCAGTCATACGTCAGCAGTGTGAACAGGAGGGGGCTCAACACACAGCCCTGAGGGGAACCGATGCACTGATTAAAACATTTAATGAAGAAAAAAAACCAAAAGAAAATGATATTTTGTAGCAGCCTTCCCCTGCTGGTCAGCATAATTTACCATGCATCACATGATGTTATTTTCACTCATTTCTAACACTAAGTCGAACTGTAACATATTTATTTGCACACCAGTTTCATTACATTCTACTGCAGTTCTTATGTTGGTGTTAAATGTTTTAGACGATGACTAAAGTTTGGTTTTGAGATAGCAAAACACACATTTTTAACACTTCTCTGACGATTCAACAAGTGTCATTTTTGCAGATAATGGCACGGCGTGACGTCTGTGGACGTTCTTATTGCTGTTCCCCAACCAAAAATTATCTGTGTTACTAATACACTGCATTTCCCGGAATGCTTTGAGCCGACGCGGTGTTATGACGTAACACGCCTGCCCTACGTGTTCAGCTCGGGACAGGAAGTGTCAACGTTGTAAACTGTGTTGTTGGCAAATTGAAAGGCTGGTTTTAGTGATTCGCTTATAATCGGAGTGCTGCTCGTGTAACAGGTGTGTATCTTTAGTTTTTCAGATTTAAGCCGAACTTAAAAAAGCACAAAACGATAAAACATGTTGCACCGAACTGATGACGTGAACGGAGGCCTAAACTGTAGCTGTTAATGTAAATGATTCAGTAGTCCGGCTTATTTTATATTCAACAAATTAGTTTGATTGTTCATTATCCTTAAGGTTATTTACAAAAACAGGAATCAATATAATAATCTGCACGTTTTTTTCTGTATTTGTTTAATTATTAATCTTATTTGCAACAATATGTCAAAAAGTTATCTGTTATAGCAAAGTATATAAATTATCTGTTGTGTGTTTTAAGTATTTGTGTAATTTTTTTTAAATAATAATGCGTTGCTGATGATGCAAACAAGCGAAAATCTGGCACAGTAACCCGTACACATGCCTCAGAGCCAATAGTGAATGATGTGACGTTAACTGGTCTCTGTACACAGTGCGTTGCTAGCAGCATTTCTTTCGCCTTCATGCATTAAAGGTAAACCATTATTATGCACTATGTCACAATTGTGGGGCAATAAAGCCTCATGATAATAATGTTATTAAAAGTTAGGTGTTTTCAATGTTTTTCTATAAAATGTAACTAAACGTAAGGGTAAACCATTTTAATTATGTAAACTAATATAACATCAGTGTAATATGATGAGATTTTGATGGCATCATAAAATATAAGTGGTTCCGGTCCTTAAATCTGATTTGCTGAGCCGTTTGTCCACCCGTGATATTATTGACAATAATGCAAACATCTGACCGCTTCACATTTGTATCAATGAGTAATATGCAATTAATTATTTTATATCAGGCATGCCTAAAACCTCGATCGCTCAGTGCTTGGTGGTAGCCTAGAACACTATACATGTGATTTTCTATAGAGACTTCCACCACTTATGACGCTTTACTCCCCCTGCTGGTGGTTTGTATTCATTCATCATGTTTGTGATGAAACTGGCAGTGAGTTTTCATTGGTTAATTTTGTCACATGACTTAATCAGGTCAGATTTCAGTGTTTTCAGAATAGTTTTGGAAATTAAGTGCATGCTTGTTGTCATTCTCTGCTGTTGTTACTTCTAAGAAAGTATCGCTCATAAATTATGTTTCTGTAATTATAAATGTACATTTAATTATTATAAGTGTATGAGTAAAGTTTTTATGTTGCATATAAATATTAGTAGAACAGCAATTAATTTACACATATTTATAAATTTATTAAAGACAAAGTGCATGTGGCACATTTTCTTACAAACATAAGAAAATGTTCTACATTTTTGACAGCATTTTTAGAGCATCCTACTTATGTGAATCAGCCTTTTTCTCACATGCAAATAATGAGTAAAGCCGACGGAGGCGCGTCCAACATTAGGGAACAGTCTTTGGGTCAGAAATGAGCAGCTGGGTTTCCATAACGACAGTCCCTTCAAAATTATTTTTTTACTCCACCAGCAGCTCACCAAAAACCAGCTCGGAGGTGATATTCCCTGATTTTTGATCACCAATTTGTCCAGTCTCGAGCGCAGAGCATCAAGTTTCTCCAAGATCGATTGCATATTGTGAGTCAATGTCACAGTCTTGAGTACCCACGACTCTGCCCAACCCTTCAACCATGCTGAGCCCAATTTTTGGGCCCAACTGTCTCAACTTTAAATTTTCCGATACACCAGTGCAACGCCTAATCCAATCAGCAGAGTGCATGTGATCATAACATCTTCAATATCCTCAATGGAAATTGGCAACAGTCATACGACTCTCCACTTCCCCACGCGTCCATCATATATCCAGCCGCAAACGTTCCATCCGGACATGCTGGTTCCCCCGAAACTGGTCTTCTCGTTGAGAAGATCGTCTCAGTAGCATTGAGAGACCAATAAATTAGTTCTATTTTCTTTACGAGAGACTGTGCTAGAGAAACCTGTTCAGTAAGACAAGACACAGAGCCTGCAGGTTAAGGATGAGAGGAGAGGTGAGAAAAGCGTCTGCCTCCAGCGAGAGCTGCTTCTTTATAATGTAACAGTGATCAGTGGTTGATGAATCAATGATGTTCTAGCTAATTGTACTAACAAATATTACATTACTTTTATATGATAACTTTATAGTACATTTCCTAAAAACCTTTTTAAACTCGACTACTGTTCTGTTTTGTGTTTTTTCTGTGTTGTGTTTCAGTATGTTGCCGACAACAACTTTTAGTCCCAAGCAGAGCAACGGCAGTTTGAGTTCCCGCGATGCTGCTCGTCATACTGCAGGTGCCAAGCGCTACAAATATCTTCGCCGCCTGGTTCACTTCAAACAGATGGACTTTGAGTTTGCCATGTGGCAGATGCTGTACTTGTTCACATCACCACAGAGGGTGTACCGAAACTTCCACTACCGAAAACAGACCAAAGACCAGTGGGCTCGTGATGACCCCGCCTTCCTGGTGCTGCTCAGCGTTTGGCTTTGTGGTCAGTGCACAATGTTTACACTATATTCCAAACTAAGGTGGAGCAATGCACTTTAAAAATCTAATTCAATTATTGTCTGTTGTTAAAGTAAACGTGATCTCACACACTGACTTGGGGCAGTCGTAGGTGGTTAAGGAGCCAACCTTGCTACTTGAAGGTCCCCGGTTTGATTTCCAATCCCACCATGGCTAAACTAACTAATGTGTATATGTGTGTGTCTCATTGCTCGGATGGGTTAAATGTGAAGGAAAAATGAAAATAATGAAAACATTACTCAATTTGAAAACCACACAGTTCACATGTCAAAACTGAGTCTGTGTGAACTTGTAATTTAAACAGATATGTGTGTTTGTTCCTCTGCAGTATCGACGGTGGGTTTTGGGTTGGTATTGGATCTTAGCTTTGTTCAGACGCTGAAGCTTTTACTTTGGGTCGTATTTATTGACTGTATTGGTGTCGGCCTGCTGATCTCCACCTTCATGTGGTGAGTCTGTGCCGTTGTGAACTAGCAGACTGTTAAGTTGTTTACAGTGAATAAAAAAAAAATGTGTTACTCGTGTTCATGTTTACATCTGGACTAGCATTTTGTTTACAAATTCACTGGTTTTCAAATGTACTGATTGGCTGGTGTTTTTGTTTTTTTAGATTTGGTTGTAGTTATTTTTTACAGATTCTGTGTTTGTGTTTACACCTCTGCTGTGTTTGTATTTTTCAGGATTATCAGTAATAAATACCTGCTGAAGCAGTCTAGTATGGATTACGATGTGGAGTGGGGCTACGCCTTTGACGTGCATCTTAATGCTTTCTACCCTTTGCTGGTCATTCTACATTTCCTTCAGCTCTTCTTCATAAACCGTAATACGTTGTCTTGTATTACTTTTGGTTCATCTTTGGTTAAAGGTTACTTCAATTGGTTTTAGGTATTTTTAGCTGCACTGAGGAGCTGATCACCAAAACCGATTAACAATGGAATATGGCAATAACTTTTAAATAATTATATAATATAATTTATAATAAATATAATTTTAAATAATTATAAAATAGTAATTATTCACATTTACACTTGTAAATATTTGAAGCTGTTTGAATCAACACCACCTGAATTTAAATGGTCCAATGTGGGCTGACAATATATGTATATACGTACACAGTATATTCTCTATTAATCCTGCTTGGTTGCTCAAATAGGATGAGTTCACCACTGAGCCTTGGTCCTTACAAGGTTTTTGCTTACAAAATAACAAAACAAAACTAGGGATGTTTTTTGCCATTGTTGTTTTGATTTCTCAGAGGGTTAAGTCTTTAGGACAATTCACTATTTTAAACAGCACTATATAAATAAACTGAATTTAAACTTCAAAAGAACAAAGAATGGAAGCCGTAAGCCAAAAACAAATATACTTTTTAAATTAAGCCTTAGTAGCATTAAAGCTGCACATGTTCATTTAGTGAATTTGGAAACTTTCAAACCTGAACTGGTTGAGCAACTCAGTTCTTCAAAATGTCTGTTATTACACCCGTCTGAGTTATAATAATAATAATAATAATGCCAGAGAAAGTTAGTCATTTTACTTACTGATCTGGTAATGGTTTGAATTTTATATGGAACAGAGCACAATGACCAACAGCAACTCCATGATGATAAATTGTCCATAGCACCAACAAAAGTCAAAGTATGACTATATTTCACTATATGACATCTTGCCAAGATTGTCGGTTACAGCTGCGCCAAATCCCAAAACAATTTTTTTACTAAAAGTGTTAATATTTTAACTGTAGATCATAATGTAAATTTATGTTTAATATATTAAATGCCTCATGTTTAAAGTTACTAATATGTGATTGTCTTTGCACAGATATTGTGGTGATTAACTCCGAATGGTTTTTGGGATGCTTTGTTGGAAATACTCTGTGGCTGGTCGCCATTGGTTACTACATCTACATCACTTTCCTTGGCTACAGTGGTGAGTGTGTGTCTATGAAAGCCTTTTCAGTTTGTATGCTAACTAAACATAACACCTTAAATAAATATGTTATATTTACCTCCTGAAACTCGATTTCCATTTCTTATTTTATTTTATTTTATTTATTTTTTTTTTTTAACCTTTCCATAACTAAACTTCTACATGTTTCTTAAATTCATAATGTTCTTTGTGTTTGATTAAATGGCTCGTTACTAATGCCTTGTAGTTTAAGTTGGTAAATTAAATTCGATTTTGTGGTCACTCACAATGTGCAGGTTCAGTTTAAAGATGCTGCGGCTTCATCATGACACACTATACAAATTACAAAAGCTATGATGATTGGCACCATAAAGATAAAAATATATAGGAATTAAGTTTATATGTGTAAATATATATATTTTCATTGTCTCCTTTGTTGCATTGTTTTATATTGTTATATTTTTACTTATATTTTTACTATTACATATACGTGTGTATGTATGTAATGTATGTATGTATTTTTTTATTTAATTTCTAAGTTGCCCTTTGCTGCTGTGACAAAGTGAATTTTCTCTTGGTGGAACAATAAAGAATTATCTTATCTTCAATAGCAGCAAAGTAATGCTGCAGTGAATTAAAGAAATTGACCTAACCATAGAAATGGAGGAATGTAAACTACTTTACCACTGCCTGTTGAGATACAGTATATTACTAATGTTGATGGTTAAATTTAAAGACTATCTGCATTTAAGGGTAAATAGGTGATTGTAGCTTTAAATTTGTATTACATTACATTTTGCAGACACTCTTATCCAAAGCATCTTGCAAGTATCCCAACTCAGTTGGGGTCATAACACACAGTTGGCCATACAGCACCACTGAAGCAACGAGGGTTCAGGGTCTTGCACATGGACCAACATTTTTAACATCAGTGGACCTCAGACTTGAACCCACAACCTTCAGATTGATAGCCCAAGACCTTAACCACTAAGCTACCACACCATTCTGTCTTTTTTTTTGTCTTTTAGATACTAAACTTTGGTTCTCTGTATTACTGTAGAAAGCTAAGGAGTCACTTACTAAACTGAAATACACAGTGTCTAAGTATGAACTCTGTTTGTGCCACAGCGCTGCCATTTTTGAAGAACACTGTGGTCCTGCTCTACCCGTTTGCTCTGCTGGCTCTGCTTTATGTTCTCTCAGTCACCCTGCGCTGGAACTTTACTAAAGGTCTCTGCTCGTTCTACACGTACCGCGTGGGATAAAGAACATGGCTTACTCTGTGTAATTTTTTTATGTCAGAGACCCACAGACTTTTCACTGGCTCTTCCACAACTATTGTATACAATGTAAATAAAAGGTTTGTAGATATTGTGTGATGAATCTTGAAACTGTTTTTATTTTTTTGTTTTTAAACTTGATAGAAATTACATCAAACAGCGGAACTTCGGGTTCTGTGTGTCAAGAGTGTGTTTTTTTTTTTTTTTTTTTTACAATTTAATAAACAGATCTTCACAATTAAAAGTAAACAAAATATTTTCTTTGTTAAGAGGGATGGATTGGTCACATGTCCACATGGCTGATCCACACTGTTAGCACAGAGTTGCTAACTGATACCAACAGCCATAAGCTTTGAGACTGATTAATCCCAGGGTCTTACCCCTCACTGACAATGTGATGTAGTTTGTGTCTCTTTTATTGAGCCACCTCCTTATTTTTGTAAATAATTATTACTTAATGTTGGATCATGTAATAAATATATACTCCAACGGCCAAGTTTAGTACGAACTGAAATAAAAGGCTGTTGGAAATAAGGTGTTTGGACACAAAGAATGAAAACCCTGGGGGGAGGGGTTGCTGTTATGATGTAGTTGGTAATGAGGAATGCTGATGCGATAGTGAAGTGTGAGGTGTTGCTCAAGAGAGCAAGATGGAGAGTCATAATCCCATGGGGTCCTCATGGGAACAGCTGAAAATAGTAAATTGTTTTAATTTCTGTTGCTTTTTTTGTTGTAATGTTTCTCTTTTTCCCCCTTGTGAAAGTATGTGTGGCTCTTTGTATTCTGGTTTAGAGGGTAAATAAAACTTGGTTTTCCTTATTAAACACTAAATAGCCATTGTCTTATGAATCGGCACCAAATTTTTGCTAAAATCTACTTTTAATTAAAAAAATATTTACTTACTTACATACCTTTTAAAAATAACAAAAAAACCCATCTGTCTAAGGGCTGTTCATAGGACCTTGTGTTTCTTATACTCTATGAAAAAAGCTTTTCTGGCATAGCGTTATTTTTATGCGATGAATAAAAAGCTCTGTGTTTTAAATTATTATGTTCATAATCAATCTTTGAACCTAACCCACATATTAATTAATTTTCCATAATTAGATTTATGTATCGCAAAGACAAATTTAGGAATAAACCTTAAATAATTTTTTTTTATAGCATGGATTGAAGTATTTTTCCAGGTTTTGTTTATAATGATATTTATATGTTATATGCGTTATATATGCAATATTCCACATACACTGCTCAAAAAATAAATGGAACACTTAAACAACACAATGTAACTCAAAGTCAACCACACTTCTGTGAAACCAACCTGTCCAGTTAGGAAGCAACACTGATTGTGTATCAATTTCACTAGCTGTTGTGCAAATGGAACAGACAACAGGTAGAAATGAGAGGCACTTAGCAAGACAACCCCTATAAAAGAGTGCTTCTGCAGGTGGTGACCACACACCTTTTCTCTGTTCTCATCCTATCTGGCTGATGTTTCGGTAACTTCTCTCACCATAGAGGTAGCATGAGGCGGTGTCTATAACCCACACAAGTTGCTCAGTGCAGTTTATTAAGGATGGCACATCAACGTGAGTTGTGGCAAGAAGGTTTCCTGTGTCTGTCAGCACAGTGTCCAGAGCATGGAGCAGATACCAGGACAGGTTGTAGGGAGGTCATACAGGCACATGGAGGCCACACACACTATTGAGCCTCATTTTAACGTGGCTTGAGGAATTTCCACTGAAGTTGGATCAGCATGTCATTTGATTTTCCATTTTGAGTAGGATTTCAAATCCAGACCTTGATGGTATAATAATTTTGATTTACAATTTATTTATTATTTGTATGTTATTTTGTTCTCAACGCATTCCACTATCTACTTAATAAAGTTTTCCAACTGATATTTTGTTCATTGAGATCTAGGATTTGTTATTTTAGAGTTCCCTTTATTTTTTGAGCAGTGTAGAATAAACATGGCACAACAACTATGCCACCCTCTGCTAATACACAAATCTTAACACGTTACCTGTCTGAACTGGCCGGAGTAGTTTTTAAATTCATTAAACTTGCATTCATCATTCAGAAGGAAGTTCCTTATGGATTGAATGAGGTCCATGTTCCTTTCTTTAAAGTTTTCAGGCTTACAGTAGGATCCAAAGGAGGATGATGGTCTGAAATAAAAATCATAGCAAGAAAAGAAAACATTAATGACTAAACGGATAAAAGGTCCAATGTTGTAACCAAAAAAGATTTCATTGTTGCAATTATGATTTTATACCTGTTAAACCCTGGAACAGTACAGTCCACCACATTACTATTTAGTGGAATCCCTGTGAATCCTGGAGGTGGTTTGCTAACCAGAGGACCCAGACCAGGAGGAGGAGATGGCACTTCCTGAGTGCTCTTTAAAGGAAACGTGCCTTTAAAACCTAATACACAAACAAATTGAGCTGTTAATAAGGATGCCTCAAACTGATTTTGGTAAGACCAATTAATTCAGTCATACCAGGTGGAGGTTTCCTAGAAGTAAGTGCCGGAAAATCTTCTTCCTCAGAAGCAACTGAAAGATCAGACACCAGTGGTTTCTTTAGAGTAGGGAAGTCTTCAGTTAGGACAGAAGTCATTTCTGGTGATTTGTCCATGTATCCATTCAAAAACGTATTAGACTTGGACACTGCAGGGCCTTTGGAGATGCTGCTATCCAGTGGCTTAGTTTCAGGTACATTTTCTTTGTGAGCCCCAATTGTTTCCAATTCATTTTGTGAAGGTCGAGAAGGAGGATTGGAAGGTAGCTTCTTCTTCTTTCCTGATTTAGCACTTGGCTGTGTCAAATCAGGCTTTACAGTGAGCAGAGAGGAGATCTCCAGCATTGTTGGGACAGCACGGATCTCCTGGGGCATTTTACCACTATGTGGATCGTCATCATCTGACTGGACTGGAGATTTTATTTTGGATGGTGGCTTAGCCTGTTCTAAAGGTGTGGGCTTTTTCTTTCTGCGTGATGGAAGAGCCTGTAAAACATTACTAGAAGGTGGTGGGTCACTGGCAGAAAATACAGAGGCAGATGGCACTGAAGTGATTCTTGTTGGTAACACTATAGGTTTACTGCCGAGTACCACAGACTTGCTCCCAGCTTGGGACCATGCAGATTTTGTGTTGTCCTGGGGCTTACTGGGTTTGATCTTTGAGACAAGTGCTGGAAAGTCATCTTCCTGGAAAGAAGACTGTTTTCTAGATTGTGCTGTATAGACTGGGGTCATTGGAGCTGAGGCCACTGTACCAGATTGTATCAGACTTGGAAAATCATCTTCCTTCAGTGAAACGGGAGTAGGTTTGATTAAACTGCAACAAAATAATGTCACTGAGTTATACACAAAATGTAGTTATATTAAAACAATAAGGCACGAGGGGGCATGCATTAATGTGAATAATTTGCGGGAAAGAGGTGTTGTTACACCTCTTTGTGGCAGTTTATTCGCAATAATGCACATATAGTGTCATTGCTTTTATAAAACAGTTACAAACACAGTTAAAAAAAGGTTTGATTCATAAAAGTGTGTTTAGAAAGCAAAATAGTTAATAAGTAGGTCTAATAAAAAGTTTATTTAATGATTAAATACTGTCATCTAAAAGTAAAAAAAAAAAAAACCACTGGGAAAATAATGTATTGTATGAATATGAAGCATTGTGCATTATTGTCAATGTCATGGCTAGACAAACAGCTTAGCCAATCAGATTTAAGGACTGGAACTACCCGTTTTATTATAATAATACATCATACACAATTTACCTTTGAACAGGTGGTGGTAGTGCTCCAGCTCCTAAAACTGGGAAGTCTTCATTCTTCCGAGAAGCATTACTCTTCAGTTGGCCTAATTATTTAAAATAGAAATCAAATATTAGAAGTTATTAAAGTAAATTGTGTAGATGCAGATACAAATTTTAATTAACTTTAAGCATACATAAGCTAAAGGTTATGCATCACTGACAAAATTAAATATTATTTATTTTAAAGCTGTAAACACAATTTGTGGTAAATAAAACATGAATTGATATTATAAAATAGTTTCATAAAATTGCATAATTTTGTCTTTTGTATAACAACCACTTAAACACATAAATCAGTATGGCAACATTTCATAATTACCTTAAATTAATCAAATGCTTTGATTTGTTTTTTTTTGACAAGGTCTAAGAATGTGATTAGTAAATCTAAAGACTGCACACTTAAGAGGCATTTGATTTGTCTCAACTGGGAATTGAACTTGATGTGTGTCCGGGTACACTGCAGGTGTAACGACAGTGTTACAAATCGCTTTGGAGAGAATTTTTCGTACAGGTCACACACCATTTTTTTTAATCATGCAAGACAATGTGACTGTTCTTATTATTCTAGAGGTAATAAACAAACCATGTAACATTTTGGCTCTAATGCACAAACACAAGTTACTTGGACATGGATGCTTAAACATTCCCTATTCTATATATCCTTCCCCCGTCCATATCCAGTCTAGTGTCACTAACAATAAAGAAAAGATATGTTCAGGTATTACAATCATTGGTAAATTATGTAAAATAGTATCACCTTCAAAAGTTTTCAGATACCCCTACAAAACTATTTTAGTTTTTAAAACTATTATAATTTCACTATTTTAAATATATTTCCCTATGAATAAAACAAAGTGGAATTTGTGTGTGTTTGTTTACTCCAATGTACTCGACTCAAGCTTTTAGAAAAACAATGTCAAGTGACAATTGTCAAAACACAATTTTCACCTTGTATATCACTAGAAGGTTTGACTGTCGCTCTGCTGCTTCTTAATTCATCCGTTTCCATTTTCTCTTCTTTGCGTGATTTTTGAACTGCCCTTTCATGCGTCTGATTTCGACTGATGATGTCCTCTGGTCGGTTCACGGCTTGTGAGGCCTGAATGGCAGCAGCTACCTCCCTCTCTTCATCTTCTCTGATCACAAACACAAATAAAAGTTCAATAAATTTAAATTCAATCAAATTTAGTAGTGTGATTCAGATGTAAAGATGGAGACATGATTCTAAAGCCAGATACTATGATGGTAGCCACATAGGTTTTAGAGCCATCACTGGAGTTTGTTTTGTGGTTTGTAGGAACGGTTTTATAACGTATTTGGCTTTCTGATCGTTTTTTAATTATTTTGGCTTCTTGAGGAATTAAATGGGTACTAAGTAAGGGGTTTATGTTAATTTGAGTAGTTATATTAAGAAAATCTATTTGTCTTCTGGTGTTGTGTGGAAGTTTTCTTTGGTTCCACATATAGGCTGCTTACTGGTGATGTTCTGTAAGCTTCTAAAGCTAAAGTTGTAATACTTGGTGGACAGTATTAAGTGACTGTAGAAATAATTTTTCTGCTGCTGTATAAATGAAACATAGTCCAGCAGGTATCATACTACTGTTTTGTGCAGCTGTTTCAGCAGTTTATGGTTCATTATCCATTTTGGGTTGACAAAATATATTTATGGGTTTTTTATTATATTTTAGTTAAAGCATACAGTATAAATGAAGGTTTAGTGCAATCGTGTTTCTCCACACTTATACTGCTTTCCTTCAAAGTACTTTTTTCCTCTGTGCAGTGTTCTTATCCAACAAAGATTAATAGAACTTGGTTTAGAGCCTGCCAATGTGTGAGTACAGATCATAAGTTTCAGGGTTCTGTACTACAGCTTGGTCAAAATAGCAATTAACAACTAAAACAATGTCTTAGAAGGCAACAGTCTTACCTATTATATCGCCAACTTCTCACATGTTGATGTAAACCTGGGGCTCTGCTTCTTCCATTCCGCCCATGTCTATTAAAACGATCAACTTCCTCATAGTCATCACCAGCAACGTGACCTAATAAGTCATTAAATGTTAAGATGAGAGAGTGACTGGAATGTACAGCATTGTTCTACATATTTCTTCATCCAACTTACCATCATTCCTCCTCTGCTGCCGGAGAGCATAGTTAAACTGTATATCAATCTGGCGGTTCTGGCGCGCCTCCGCCCGGTTCTTACTATGAACAGAAGCTTTGTGGGCCTTGTAGTCAATCTCTGATCGAAAGGCATGTGTGAACTGCTCTGTATTGCAGCGTCCCTCCTCACAGAGAAAATGGCTCTCCCTAAAGTGCTTCTTGAGATACGGATAGTCGCTGCATAAACAAATTTAGATTTTGATGTAAAGAGGATGTACGCAGCGCATGTAGAAACAAAATCAGAAGCAGTACCTGTAGTACTCTTGTGCACCATCTGCATCACAGAAATGACAGAAATAATGATCTCGTCTCAAGTGCTTATGTAGTTCATCATTATCAAGGTATCGGTCATCACAGAATTTGCAGAGCGGATGACCACGATGAGAAGTATCATCTGGGTCTCCTTGAGTTCGATGTCGAGCCAAATCTTTGCGGTTGTACCACTTTCTTTCATATGAGAAAATCTTAAAAGACACGCAGTTTACATCAGTAAAAAAAAACTAAATATATCTGCTTATCAGACATGAAAAAAACCAAAAGCAAAACACTCCACCTTTAAATGCTTAGCACATAACTTGCAGCAGAAGAGCTCATGCTGTTTCCTCATATGTTGTTCCAATTCCTCAAATTTGAAAAACACTTTGGGCTCAGGACAATGCGAACACTCCGCTAGCAAAATCTTCCTACATAAATTAATTCCAAAAAAAATTATTAAAATGTCACAATAACTTCACAAAAGAAGGAACAAAATATTAAACCTGAATTGTGCGAAGATTTTTCCATCACTGAAATAAATGTCGTATTTCTTTTCAACTTGGTATTCATTATGAGGAAGAGCAGAAAAGGGTTTCAGTTTTCTCACAAAGACAACCTGAGGTAAAAGAAAAAAAAATCCAATTCAAGTACAACAATTCAATTAGAAACTGTAAATATTTGCTGCCGATTACTTTTGGCAGTAACCACAAAAAAAATAAAGAACCAAGCCATTCACAGCAGCTCCTCTGCATGTTTGCAATTTTTCTCTTTCAAGTTTTTTGCACAGGCTTTAAAAGCCATATTGTGCTTTTGTTGATATGTCTGATGGGATGTTAAAATGTGCCATGTTCAATAAATATATATAAATTGTAGTTTAGAAAAACTAAAAACGAAACCAAATAAAAATACATTTAGCCAAAAAAAAAGTTTTGTATTTGTATTCTGCTCATTTGTCATAACACTTTAAAAGAAGGGAGAATACAGAAAGAGGGATCTTCTCATCCTGGGATTTCTCCTGTGCACTCTCCTTTTCAGCTTACCCCACACATTTTCTCCATCAGATTTTCTCCATCATGGATTAAGGTCTGGGGACTGAGAAGGCCATGAGAGAGGTTTGCCTTGTTAAGCATTTTTGAGTTGATTTGGCCACATGTTTAGGGTCATTATCTTGTTGAAAGACCCAGTGACGACCCATCTTAATCTTTCAAGTAGAGGCCACCAGATTCTGATTCAAAATGTCCTAAAATTGCAAAGCGTTTATGATCCCATGTATCCTTACAAGGTTCCCTGGTCCTTTGAAAGAGATACATACCCACAGCATCACTGATTTGTTGCCAAAAAGCTCCATCTTGGTCTCATCTGACAAAAGTACATGTTCTCAGTTTAAATTCCATTTCTGCTTGGCAAACTCAACCAGTTTGCATTAATGAGTATAACTCAATAAATGCTTTCTATGTGAATGCCTCCCACACAGCTTGTTGGCATGTAGATAGGGCCTGATGGTTGTTTGGGAGACCCCGTAAACGCAAGACGCAAACATTTGCGTTAATTCTATTACAGGTAGCTTTGGAAAACGTCTTAGTTCTCTCACCATCTTCCTCACTGTGTGTGGTGGCCAGATACACTTGTATTTTCCTGTAGCCATTGCCTAATTTATAATGGGCGACACACATCTGCCTTACTTGAAGTGTGTTCCTTGTCTTCCCCATGTTTAAGAGTAACAGAGTGTAACACCATATTTATACCCCAGGAAAAAGGGAAGTAATTAATTACTAATTAAAGGTTCCTAGATACTTTTATCAACTTTATAAACTACAGTAGAAATGACAAATGGCTCAAAATGGCTCCAAAGCATTCTTTGGACAGCTCTTTGGTCTTTACCATGTTAGTAATTGAAGTCTTACCCATTTTGTGGGGTGGAAAGATGTCTTTATGCAGCTAATAACCTCAAATGGGTGCTTCTAATTTGGAATAATAAGTGGAGTGCAGGTGGAATTTTTAGAGGCAGACTAAAAATCCTTTTTTGCTGATTGGTAGGTGTTCAAATACTTATTTGCAGCAATAGCACACAAATAAATTATTTTTAAAAATTATACGCTGTGATTTCCGGATTTTCTTTTTAATAGCTTAATTTCTCTTACAGTGAACATGCGCCCAAGATGAAAATTTCAGACCCCTTCATAATTTTTAATTGGGAGAACTTGCAAAGTAGCAGGGTGTTTAAATACTTATTTTCCTCACTGTATATACGGCACAATTATAGGTAGGGACCTTGCTCAAGGGGACAAATTTACATATTCTACTGCAAACAGATTAAAAAAGTGACATTTTATTACATACTGCATGTCAAATGGTCTGGTTTAACATGTTTCCACTTTATCCACTGATGCACTTGTGACCAATTCATAAAGTATGAAAAACAGTTTGCTCTGTATTTAATCACTTACTAAAGACTGGTTTAATGCCAAGAAAGAGAGAATTGACATTATACAGCACAGCGCAATGTGGAACCAGCTCAGTTTGTCTCAAAATTTGGAATGGCACACTGAAATTTTGACTAGTGACTACATGAAGCACATAACACCACCGAAGCTGTTTGTATGAAGGAATGGGCTAAAATACTTCCAAATTGCTGTGCTGGACTAACCAACAAGAAACAATATCGCTTAGTAGTAGTTACAATGTCTCAAAAAAATTGAAGATTTGGGTCACGACAGGCATTTTTTGAAGCAGCTTAAGTGATTTTTACTCATCCTCAGAGTTGTGAAATGAATTACTGTATGATAAATGCAGCACCTTGGCTTTTCTTAAGTTAATAATCCTATTGTCAAAATCTACAGATGCTGGATCCTTGTTCCCACCCATGTCAGAAACTGTCAGGTCTATCCAAACTTGCTTAACATGGATGGAAAAAACGCAACTAAAAGGCCAAAGTGAAATTGGTGCTGGTGGAGTGATGCATCTGTGAATGTGAGAACTGTAGGGTACACAGCCAGAAAACCATGTCACATTGTTTATTGTGTTCGCAAAACAATATAAATACAAAGCACTGGGCTAAATTTATTCTCTAAATGGACTTGAGGTTAGTGAAGAGGCCTGTGACAATAACTAAATAATATCTTAATTATAATTTCCTACATTAATTTCTAAGTGACATTCAACGTAGAGAAAAGAATTCAATCTGTGTCACACGTAACGCTTGAGAATCAATGAGCTTATGTAGTTCTCAGTCGCTGAAGTTGGTAATGCAACAACATTCATTAAACTATGGCTTGTTTTTAGTCCCTTGAATTTACAGATGTCTGTAAAACGTTATAATAACAACAAAAAATAACAAAAGTGTAACTGGTTATTTTGATACAAACTTAAGACAAGTGTTTCTAGTAAACTTTCCAAAGGTCCAGGAACTGTTAGCTAACCAACTACCTCATAGCATACATGATTATTTCCAAACACAGGAACATTAAACCCGGATAAACGGGACAGTACAATTATACTGACCCCATTATCGACCAGCTGTCTGACTAGCTTAGCGATATGGCATACGGTTAAAGTACAAACTTAGCTAAACGGAACTTCCGCGCTGAGCTGGAGCTCTGAAAGTTAACTAGCTGGCCGGTTAGTAAAGAACTGGTGAGAGGAGCCGGGCAGGCCTAACAGGTGCGGCCTCAGCAGCGCGGAGTGACCGGTCAGAGGGTGAGGCAGTGCCGATACCTTATCCAGCGTCTCCCGGCATACGGCGCAGTACCGCTGCTCACACAACACCCGCATCTTAGTGGAACAGCGGTAACAAACCGGGTGGTCACACTTTCCCACGGCGAAGATCTCAACATCCTGGCAGCAGAGCACACACACACTCTCAGACTCCTTTTTCATACGAGACTCCATTCTGTCAGACGGCACAGGAGGTTTAATAACGCGGGTTGTTTGTGGGAGACGCGGCTAGCTCGCTGCTAATGCTAGTTTGAGGTGTAAACGGCGACGGCAGTGAAGCAGTTGAACTGCGACTGATGACGTAACCTATAATGCATCATGGGTAGTGTGACACAAGCCTTCTGGAAGCTTGGTAGATAAGAAGAGTGATGTAAAAGCACAAATTTACATATTTTATAAACTTATCACTTACCCAAATATGAGTCATGCAGTGATATATGGTATAATTTCTATAATATATTTACTAAAATGTCGTCATCTATATACATATGTACTTATTTGATAAAACTGCCTGCTTATACAGTCGCTTGACTAAAGTCTTGTCGCCTAAGGTTATAGTAACTTGATATGGTATATAACTTTATTTGTAATCAATCAATCATTACAATATTCCATCCATCCATTATCTCCCACTAATTCCTGTATTAGGGTCGCAGTGGAGTTCCCCATGCCCATCCAGGGGAGAACATTTCGGGCACTGGGAAGATAGACCAAGGACAGGGTGCCTATCCATCGCTGGGCACACACTTACTCACATAAACACACACTATACAAAGCAATTTGGAGCGTTTAATTTACCTGGAAAAACTGGGAAATTAATCTGAAATCACTGCATGTCTGCTTTTTGTTTTTTTGGTGAGGGTACAACTTAGGGAAGAGATACAAAGATGAACTAATTTAATGAAGATTTTTCAACTCTTAATTAAATTAATCATCACTGCGCTCTAGTGATGAATGTCGCCTGATGATTGCAACTCACTGAGGAGCTAATTTCCCACTCCATTTTATTCACCACTGCTAAATGGTAAAACGATCTTCCCAACACATCGGTAAGGCTGAGTAACTTGGCATTTTTAAGAAACTTCTCAAAACATAAAAAAAAGTGTCTTCCACAGACACTTGTTATTTAAAAAAAAAAAAAAAAAAGAGAAGCAGCCAGATGGAGTAATGAGCAGGTTTTGATGATACTACTGTAGTTGTTATTTCATTTGTAAGTCACTTTGGAAAAAAAGCTTCTGCTAAATGACTAAATGTAATGCAAATGTATGAACTGCTTCACTACTTTACACTATTCGCTAATGATTATGGCCACCACAAAACATGTATTATTTGGGTGGTAGATTATCTTTAACACTGACTGGAGTTGGTGTGTGTTTTGCTGGTATGAGTAAATCAAACACACTGGAGTTTGTCTTGTAGGCGTTGTCTTGTAAGCACAATAAAGGATTAAAAGATGACTAACAAAATGTGCAGCGACAATTTCACGTTTATAATGTGGAGCAATGAGGTTTGGTTATTTAGGAGTTTTAGATCAGGACTACTTCAATTGTGTTTTTCAACTTCTTATAATGTCTTTGGAATGTAGGAGACAGTCAGGCTTTTCAGATGAAACCCAAGCAGGCATGGGAAATACCTTAGTTTTTAATTCAAACAAAAATCTGAATTTAGACCTTCTTGTTGTCAAAAAGAAGTGTTTACTGCTACATCACTAGACCATCCAAACAATACGGTATACATCTCTAAAAAAAAGTGCAGAGTGAGACAGTGAGTGGACACAGTTTTAAACCTCCATCAGCAAATGACCAGCACTGTCGGATCCAGTTGTACCAGTAATATACACACTAACGCAGTACCACATCAGTTTTACAGAAGGGCTAATACTCATCCATCACTCAAATGATCTGTGCTGTGTGATGATCCTGTGTAGTTCGTAAACTTTGGAGAATAAAGGGGATGAACATTTTTCAAAATTAACAAGCCTAAAAAAATATGTCTTGCAAAACCTACAACAGCACATAACAAAATGTTCCCCTCATTCTGTATAGTTTCTCATAACCGAAAGCAAACATTGATATACATTTAAGAATGTGGGTACGATATTTTCAAATTTCAAAATAAAAAAACAGTATGTTAGTTAGTCAGACATGCAACATGAAGGATGCTGAACTACGTTGAACATTTTGGAAAATAATACTAGCATAACCAATGGTTGAAACAATGCTGTTAAACTAGTATTAACAAAGTGTATTATAAGCCTAATAAAAATATAAATTTGAGTTTGTGTTAATGCAACCTTTCCTAAATTATTAACAGTGTTATTGTTTGTATGTTGCCACTTTTAAAAGTGCCCTAATCAGTAATAGTTGCAACCCATTTTGGTCATGTTCAGCCATCTCTTCACACAGAGACTGAGGTTCGTTTTTAGGCATGCTTCTGCAGTTTTATTATTCCTTCTGCTTTTCATGAGACAGCAGCCACATCTTGATACGGTCTCCTTTCCCTCCCATATATTTTCCTTGAGCACCTGAACTACACAGCACACGATGACATGGTACAATCAGAGGAATCTAATTAAAACACAGGAGGAAAACTAAGCAAATAATTTTCACCCATCAACTCACATTAAAATCAAATAATATACAACCAATACACTGACCGGATTTCTCCTCATGATACTGCCCACTGCCCGTGCTGCCTTTGGGTTTCCTGCCATCTCACCGAGCTGCTTATAGGAGATGGTTTGACCAACTTGTACCCTCTCCAGCAGCATTCTTAACACATGACCAGTAAAAGAATCTAATAAAAATAAATATAGTAAATTAATTATTTAAACATTCAGGTCCAAAAATCTGGACACACTGCCCTCTTGCTTCATTGTCTATTTTATCCACTTATCATATGGATTGACTTTGTAGTTTTACAATTACAGATTGTAGTATATATGTCTACCCATTTATGCTAAGCACTGTGTGTGTACACGTGTCAGTTTTTCATTTACATAGAGCACATAGATCATGTCATCCTGTGCTATACGACTATAAACCCACTGGGTCATGAAGGTTATGTGTAATAAACTTACCTTCATGTAATAGTGGATGGTGTAAAGCAGGTGAAGGCAAAGTGCTGACTGACTGTGCAGAACTAAAATAACTCTGGATCCACTTCACACACCGTTTTAATTCTGGACTCAGTTCTGCCTGATCAGATTCCTTTTCTTTTGAAACACTATAGACAAAATAATACACAGCTCAGCATCAATGCTTATTGTCTGGGTAGAGCATTCTCAGTACTTTAGCAACAATGGAGAGTTGCTGTAGCCTTTAGTTGCACTCTGTCATTTAACCATTAAAATTGTTTCTCATTATCAAACATGAGCTAATCAAGCATATCCACCTCTTAGCTCTGAAATGTCCTTCACATTTAAGTCATCCGAGCGGTAAAACACACACACACACACACACACAAGTGCCCGGTGTGATGGGCAGCCTTGTACATGGCGCACAGAGAGCAATTGGAGTTAGGTGCCTTACTTCAGCCACAGTACTTGATGGGACAAAGAATCGAACCAGGACCTTCAGGTCACGAAACTGGATCCTTAAGCACAAGCCATCAACTGTCCCAGATGGAGCATGGAGTTTCAATATTGTCATGTGTCCAAGTGGGTTTCTTCCAAACATTCAAATACATTGTTTCAAGGTAAATTAAATGTTCTAAATTGCCCCTATATAGTCTGTATTGTGTGTGTGTCGCTGTGTACGTAAGTGTGCCCAGAGATTGACTGGTGCCCGGTCCTGGGTGTATGGCAAGTGGGCCCCACCAGCCCAGAAACATTCTTTCCAAAATGGGCACGTGGAACCACCCTGTGACCCTAGTATATAACTAAGTGCTACGGGTGGCACATTGGCTTATTGGTTAACACTTTCGCCTCTTAGTGCTGGAGATTCTCGGTTCGAATCCCGATCCGGGTAGAGTTTCCATGTTCTCAAGGTGTCTGCGTGGGTTTTCTCTGGGTTCTCCGGTTTCGTCCCACAGTCCAAAAACATGGATTCCAGGTAAATTGAATGCTGTAAATTGCCCTGTATAGTTCGTGTGTGAGTGGATGAGTGAGTGTGTGCGCAGCAATAGATTGGCACCCTGTCCTGGGTGTATCTGCCCAGCGCCTAAGATGTTCTCCCCTGGATGGACATGGGGAACCCCACCGCGACCCTAGTAGAAGAATAAGCAGAAGATAATGGATGGATGGATGTGTGCTACATTTGCACTGCTACCTTAGTGAAAATGGTTCTCACGATTTAATCAATGTAAATCTTTATGTGTTTGGTACCTCTGCACTGTTTCCAAAGTGATGCTTAAGGTGTGTAACCCTTTGTCACAACCGCTCAGCACAAGATCTCCTATCGGCGATTCCAAAGAGACGTGCTGCAAAACACAGTCCTTGCTGAACACACAATCACATTTTGTTTTACTGATTTAAATAAATACGACCAGACAAATCCTGCAGCGGCTTTCAAGTATTTATTATATTTGATGGTTAACACATAAAACAATAGTCAAGTGCACGCATTGCACAACACAACTTTTAATTTATTTTTGAACCGTAGTCAGTAGTTTGAAATCTAGACCATCTGTGGTGCGTTGGGTAGAGCTATGGTCAAAATTACAAAAAGAACAACTGTAAATACGCTGAGTGTTCAATGTGGCATGATGTGACACATACCTCAGTTTTTGCATGTTAGCGATGAATTGCACGCACACAAACCTAGCGATCACGTGATTGCTGCGCATCACGGAAACTGACACGACCTCCGACCAATAAAAAACGAAAACTGTATACACGTCACTTCAGTATCACCCGCCTTCTTTCAGTCTTTCGTTTTCTCTGTAGTCTAATCAATTCGGCAATGAATTTGTTTTGCAACAATGGCTTTGCTCTCCTGAGTTCGTTCTCTATTCTTAAATTTACTAATTCCGTTTTACATTAGTGGTGGCACGGTGGCTTAGTGGTTAGCATGTTTACCTCTCAGAACTGCGGATTCCCGGTTTGAATCGCGATCTGGGTGGAGTTTTCATGTTCTCCAAGTGTCCCCGTGGGTTGTCTTCGGGTGCCTCCCACAGTCCAAAAACATGTTTTCCAGGATGTATTGAAATCTTTAAATTGCCCTGTATAGCATGGCTGGATTACTGACCAGGCCAGTGGGGCCAGCACCCAGGGGCCCCGAGGCAAATATTTTTATTTCCGAGGGCCCCCCATTTTCTAGGGGGCCCCTAGAGAAGAGCAGGGCATACCATTAGAGGGCCCTTATTCACGAGGGAGACAAAGAAAAACATCCTGCCCAGGATGTGAAATTTTGTTTTACAGTTTGATTTAAAGGCTAAAAATTTTATGACGTAAAATAAGCCTCTTATCAAAGAATCAGGCTACAAAAACAGTGCTGGAAATTTTATTTATATAAAAATACATAAATATAGCATCTGCATTGTACACATTCAAATACATTATTATGCACTCTACAAAGATGCAGTAATATACAGGGTGCAGACATATGAAATTGTATGTATTTACCTTGTCCAATCCCTTTGTGATAAAGAAAACATTGTAACAAAGAAAAAATGCTTGGCTTCGCATATAGACAACTACAAAAATATTGGTACCCTTGGAATAACAGCATGACAGTCTCCAATACATAATTAAGCTTCCGCTCATAAAGTAAACTAATTTTTGTGCAAAACAAATTACCAACAAATTTAACACTAAAAAAAATAATAACAATCCCAATTACTGGCAGCACAACATGTTTTTGCCAAAACACAATTCCAATTTCACAATTTAAAAGAAGCCATACAATAGAATAGATGATGTTTTTCTTTTATCCAGTAATGAATGCAAATACCAAGAATTGGTTGGGTACTTTTGCAGTATTTGTCATTTGTTAATGCCCCATAATGCATCAATAATTTAAAATAGAATAAAAAGTATAACTGCCTCTGCCATAACTAGATTTCTTTTTGTAAGTTTTTGGTGAGACAGGCTCTTGATTTACTTATCCTGTATTATCACAGACTTTGTTCTTTGATGTTGGCAAAAGGAAATTGTAACATGTACTAAATACAGTGGTGCCTTTCTGGTTTGAATATGATAAAATCTATGCATTAAAAAATAAATTAAGTTTAACTAAAGGTCATTCTTGCTCTCATGATTCAGTGCAAGAACAGAATTTCAGTTAACATTATCCATCTTCTTGATTCTTACCAAGGGTGCCAGCATTTTTGAAGCTGACTGCATTTCCCTGTCCAAGTGCAACACATCGTTAATGATTTAAATAATTCAAGTGATCCATAAAAGGACCAGTACAGACTGGCATTATGTATCCGAATTACTTACATTCCTCCAAACATTTATTGCAGCACTACATGTAGAGTATCTTAAGTGCAAGAAGCAGCACTGGAGCAAAATACTACTCATGATAAGCTGCAGACAGCATAAATTTCTCCTAAAGTGATGCTTACTAGTCCAATAGTGGAGCATGAAGCAGCAGATGAGAAAGACAGCACTTGAACTGATAGACAGCACTTGCATACAAAGTATCAATGCAAATGTGCCATCAATGGCACCAGCTATTTCTAGAGAATATATCTTTTCAAGTTAAAGCTTGACTTGTGCTTTACGTGACAGATTATTGGCTGTAAACTTCCTCTGTGTTAGATATGTTTGCAGAGTACAAGGAGAAATTTCATTCAAACCATTGCCATACCAAGTCTAAAATTAATGTGAAAGTGAGCACTTCTCCTTGTTAATAAATATAACTAGACGATACAATGACAACTAGTGAACATCTGTGAAACCTACTCAACAAGGTTGCACTAGATTAACAGTTTCCAACTTTCATTTGTGATGCACCCATTTAAGCTGACTTAAGTTAGTTTAGTGCTTTTATATTTTAGTTCAACAAATGAATGCCCCGGGCTAAAGCTCTACAAACCTCCATCCGAAGGACACCTTTGTTTTTCCATCTTTCCCTCACAAAATATAATAACTTTCAATTTACAGTGTAACTCTCACCCAAGTCCATTTATCTTTTTTAAAATTGTTCCCATTCTTTAATACTCACACATAAATAAACTGAACTGTTTAACTAAGTAAGATAAATGCACATTTCAAATAAAGTGTTACCATAATTGCAGTGCACAGAAGGAATAGACGGCTTCTCAAAAGGTGGTTTAGATTATTAACGTTTGAGTAATGCTGTGTTGTAACTGTTGTTTTATGCAGGAACTGTCCTGAAGGTGCCCCAAGCATGAAAACAGCGTGAAAAGAAATGAGATTCATTGCCCTTGCGCACTAGGCGCAGTTTCCTGGGGTGCTCTGTATCCTTGGATCTCATGTATTGAATATAGACCTGATTAGAAGAAAAGAAAAAAAAAAAGGACAAGATTTTACTTAGTGTGGATAATGTAACATTATCGATGGCACGCAAATGCATTACGGAACAATAAAAACCATTACCAAGTTGTATCTTTGTTTTAGTGTTGACATGGGAATTGAAAAACATAATGACGCAAACAACCAATTATATTTCCTGAATGGGTGTCATCACCACAGGAAGAGTGTAAATAGCTATGTGATATACATTTTTAGTCCTTTAGTCTGGCTGTAGATTAATTCTGATGCAGCTAAAATTAGTCTAGATAAAGATCTAGTTTCCAAACGAAAACTCAGATGTAACTCAAGTGTGGCAACCCAAAGAATAATCTGGGTAATAACAAAATTGCAACAAATAACACAATAACAGAGTGGCAATGGAAAAGACAACAGAGGGCTTACATAGACACACACAAAGACAAGACTGGTGTGTGAAAGTGGCGAGAAGGAAATTATGGACATGACTGGCGGCTTTGTTATATTATGTTATACATAATATATTTGAGTTATAATGGAGAGATGAATCAATCACACTGCATTGAAGTGACATTGGTCATAAATAAATACCATAAGCAATTTGTTTAAACTTACTTTCTGAATAAAGTGAACAGCAAAATAATTCTCAAAGCCACGGTCATTTGGTATTTTTAATTAACTCGTATTTTATAATGGAAGATTTCCATCTTTCAAATAATTAAACTGTCTGAATGCCATAACGAAGCGGTAGCATTATGTTACAGTAGCCTCACAATAGGAGTTAACTTAAAATGTTGTGTACACCCCCAAAAAATGCCCTTAAAATCACATAAAGCCTTATCATATGAAACTTACTAACTTAAAGTTAGTTACATTTAGTCATTTAGGAGACGCTTTTATCCAAAGCGACTTACAAATGAGAGAATACCACAAGCCAGTAGTTTAGGGAAAAAACAGCTACACTGTAGTACCATCAACCCTGCGCAATACTCAATCTGGCTCTGTTTAAAAAAAAATAAATTATAGCTAGTGTCTGTAAAAAAAGGTGTGTTTTGAGAAGTTTCTTAAAAATGTTTAGTGACTCAGCCTTACGGATGGTGTTGGGAAGGTCATTGCACCATGTACCAGTGGTAAATGAAATGGAATGAGAATTTGTGCCCTGCTGAGTAGGAATCACAAGGCGACGTTCATCACTAGCGCTCAGCAATTGAGTTGGAGTGTATTTAGTAAAGATGGATTGAAAGTAAGAGAGGCAGATCCAGAGACTGTCGTGTAGGCCATAGTGCGAGTATTATGTACTGAACGCGCAGCTACAGAAAGCCAATGGAGGGAGATGAGTTCACTTTGGTTGGTTAAACACAATTCATGCTGCTGAGTTTTGAACAAATTGTAGAGGCCTGATTGTTGAAGTTGGGAGACCGGCAAGCAGAGCATTACAATAGTCGAGCTGGTATAAGACGGGGACTGAACCAGCAGCTGAGTAGTCTGTTCTGTTAGGAAAGGTCTGATTTTTCTGATGTTATACAGAATGAATCTGCAAGAACTGGCAGTTTTTGTGACCTGATCTAAAAGTTTAAGATGATTGTCAATTGAGAAACCAAGATTACGGACCGAGTCAGTTGGAGAGATTGTGAAGTCATTAATTTGGAGGGTCAGGACATAATGAATTAAGGGTTTTACCTGGGTTTATAAGTAACTCAGTTTTTGCCAGATTTAATTTGAGATGCCTCACATATGTCGGTGAGGCAGGCGAATATCTGATGAGATGGAGGGGTGGTAAGGGGAAAAAATAATAAAGCTGAGTGTTGTATAGCAAAGGTAAGAGAAATCATGTGTCTTAATGACATTGCCGTATAAAATAAAAAGAGGAGGGGTCCAAGTACTGAGCCCTGCCGGAGTCCAGTGACTACTTGGTGAGGGTTAGAAGCATCCCCATCCCAAGGTACTTGAAAGGTTCTACCTGTTAGATAGGAGCGGAACCTGATGAGAATCTGATGATTTACTGTATTCAAAGCAGGGGAGGGGTCCAGCAGGATAAGGACACAGGATTGGGAGTCGAATTAAATATTTCAACAACAGGAAGCAGTGCTGTCTCAGTGGAGTGTCCACAACTGAAGTCAGACTGATTAGGGTCGAAAGATTGTTTTGTGTGAGAAACATGGCTAGCTACTGTTCAAGCGTTTTAGATAGAATTGGTAAAAGCGAAACAGGCCTGTAGCCCTCAAGCAGATTTGGGTTAAGTGTTGACTTTTTAAGCATTGGTTTAACTATGGCTTGTTTGAAGGAATCAGGAAAAATAGCAGAACTAAGAAAGGAGTTTCTGATG